>PVJC01004120.1:0-65871 GCA_004026665.1 Murina feae | reverse complement strand
CAGACTGTGAGAGGGCACAGGCCGGGCTGAGGGACTCCCTCCACCCCGAGTGCACAAATTTTTGTGCACCGGGCCCCTAGTGGGAAAATATTAGCAATTAGTAAATCTAGATGAAGAATGTTAGGCATTTCATGGTACTATCCTTTCAGTCTTCTATAGGTTAAAAACATTTCCAAAATAAAAAGCTTGGGGAAAAGAAACAAGAAGTGGGGCTGACAGAACTGGTTTGACTTCCTAACTGAATTGTTACACTATCATGGAATAAATGAACAGCTAAGCTGTGAGAACCAAACCTTTATCTGGGTATGGCTTTATATTTAAGAGTGAAACTAACTGGAAAGGAAACATAAATTCGCTTGTAAAAATGATCAAATCAGAAATGCAGTTTCCTTGGTCTTAAGAGGGGGACTTCTCTTACTTTAGGGTTTATACTTTTCAGAGAGAATAAACTCTGAGGGACACAAACTAGATGTGTATCAAGCACTATACATTTCTGCCGTGAGTGAATTTAAAAATACTGAACAAATCCTAATTTTTTGCCACCACAGGCCTGTTTAAATGCTCTGCTCTGCTGGGTATCTGTCACCGTGGCTGTGCTGGTTTGCCCTTTTCTCTGGGTGGAAAACCCTGCCCCGAATCTTTGCTTGGTTGTGAGGAAGCCCATCTGGTTGATAGAGGGGGAGATAGAAGTGCGTTGGTGTAACAGGACAGCTAGGAGATAAGTCTGCATTTATTGCCCGTTTATGTAACTACATGTGTCACTGAGGACAAAGGTTCTTAAAACAAAGGCGAGAGGCAGAGGAGAAACACTTTCCTACAGTAAGATCGATGGACTTGCCACCACTTCTCTCCCTGCGTGGCTGAATGTCCTTCTGGGTTTAGAACCATTTGGGGAACTTCACCATCTCTCTGGGTCTCGGCACAATTCGATGCTGAAGACACACTTCACTCCAACACAAAGAAAATGAAGGTTTTTCGAGAGCACGCCTAGCCCGGACGCACGGGGACAGCCCGGACCTCCCCGCCTGATAGCCTGTCCGGGAGGAGGCAGCCCGGCCGGCACCATGGAGGTGGAGGGCGAGAGCGAGGCCTTGCAGCAGTTTTTCGAAGGTAAGAGGCCAGTTGCCAACACGGAGCTCCTGCCCCCGAGAAAGGGCAGCGCTCTGGGCCAGGGCCGCACCCTTCAGCGACTCACTCACACTTGGCCTTGGAGGAAATGCTGCTGTACTGATGGCCCTAATATTGAAGTGGAGGTTTATTTGCTGTGTTTGTTGCAAAAATCAATGGTATAGGGAATGATTTGAAAACAAAAGCAGGATTTCCTTCTCATAGCCCAGTTAAAAAAACAACATCAAGGGTCAGCTTATGTGTTACTAGTATTTGTCCGTGTCCTGTGCTAGACCTTATTCCTTCTGATGCCTTTAAACATTAAGCAGCCTGAGAGAGCAGAGGGATCTCTCTCCTCATCTTTATTTTTCACAGCAATTTAAAAATGTGTAACCGAATAATGATTTGCTTTTGAATTAAAAATCGTCTTCTCCGAGGGAGAGGCGCACTGTAGGACATGGTGAGGCAGGTTTTATTCCTCCCCAAACCCTAAAAACAGCCGCAGTGTTTCACCTTTACTTGGGGTGATATTCTGATGGCGGGTCTGTTGACAATGTCAGCAAGGACTGACTCCAGGTCAGAGCGGCTTTAGTTTCTTACCAGTTAGCCATGCGCAGACTTCCATGCGAAGGGGGAAATGTGGCCGCAGCTTTTACACATTCCAGACAGTAATGTAGGAACTGAGGGCCCACCTGCTCATTCTCAGAAGCCCAGGGCAGTTAGCAGCATATTGAGAAAGTGCTTTTGGAATTTCGTGTGATTAGTAAAGTGTCTGACAAATGCTAGATGTTTAAAGGTTGAATGGAACTGACCCAAGGCTGAACGATGATGAACACTGAAGAGCAGTCAGACCAAAGAAATCGTGAGATTCTAGGTCACTAACAGGAGTCAACACAATGCGGCAGTTTTTTTATAGTGGCTTGGATTTTGCCAGAGTGGTGAGAAGAAATGTAAGACCAAGAGATTACTGCGTTATCTCAGCCTTGTGATCCACCCCATCCAGTGTTCTGTCTCTAACAGTGTCCTAGTCAGGGTGCCCACATGGGTCATGCTTGGCACACAGTAGGCACCCTAATGTTGCTGGATTGTTATTGCTTGATTTTACATCCTATGTAACGTCCATTCCAGCAGTAGATAGCAAGCTCCAGACTACAGTTACATCTGCTTTATTTTAGAGAAACCACCAATTCCTTTTACAAATGCAAGAAGTCTACTTGATTTCTCTCCTGATCTGGAGAAGACCTGAAAAGTTTATCTGATCTACCTTCCTTTTTATGAAAGGGCTATTATACCTAAGATCTTAACACTGTCCTTTTTTGCACTATTTCCAGAAGTTTCTGGGGATATAGTTTCCATAGTTCCTTGTGTAGCTTATTACAATATCTGCTTATTAAACCAGTATCTTTCTTAACCCAAACCAAATGTTGTTGCTCCATGAAGCCTTTTTCATAAGGACGAGGGAGTCATTTTTCCATGGAAGAGAATAAAATGGTCAGCGTTTTCCTTGTATTATATTTGAGTGAATAGAGAGAGAAAATGGTAGACTTTAGGAATGAAAATAGAGGCAATAGATGATGTGATACCCACCACCTGAAAATTACACAACTAGCTGTCAATTTTTATTACCTACTAGTCAGCAAAGATCAATCACCTATTGTGTGCTAAGTCCAATAATCACCTCTTTGAAGCTTTTTCCTTAGATTGTAATGATTTCCTTTCTCAAGTATTTCTTAGAATGAGAACAGCAAAACTAGAATGCTATTCTGATGAGGAGGGCCAGTTTGCAGGTTGTGTTCCTATAGATATGTCAGTTTCTAAATAATTGCAATCTTGTATGAAGAATCAAGATCTGAAAATGAAGAAAAATTTTGGCAATTTGTTACCCACTTGAAAGCTGTTTTTTTTTCCCCATTTCCTCAGACTCTTTGTTCTAAGAAACTAAGCTCTAAATAATGTACTTTTCCTTATGAACACTTTTAAAACTATCTGAATTGCCCTGGCAGATGCCAAGGTTGTAGGTTTGATCCCCAGTTGGAGCACATACAAGAATCAATCAATAAATGCATAAATAAGTGAAACAAAAAGTTGATCTCTCTCTCTCTCTCTCTCTCTCTCTCTCTCTCTCTCTCTCTGTCTCTCTCTCTCTCCTCCTTCTCTCTCTAAAATCAATCAATAAAATTTTAAAAATATCTGCATTGACAATACCATCCTGAATTAATGGCCTTAATTGTCAAAGCCATTGAGATCTTAGTTTTTATTTTAAAGTCTAAATATGACCTTACATTCTCAATTTGCTTTCGTATGGGCATTTCTTTTGGACTACTTTGGTATCCTAGGACTCATCTTTTATTCCCATGCTTTTTAGAATAGTTTAAAAACTGCCTTGAGAAGTGTCTTTTGTTATTCATTATATTTAATCTTGAAAGAGGAAATTTTCTGAATTGTTGAGAAGCTATTTAGCTCATTCTCTTTGTAGTGTCCTGAAGTAGGTTTTCAAATGTTTCTTGACTGATCATGAAAGCAAAAAAGGGAGATTCCTGCCCTGACTGAGAGCAGGGAGAAGAACTGCTAGAGAGGCTTCAGGGAGGAAAGCAGAATTGTTGAGCAGAAGAGAGATGCAGCTTGGAAAAGTGCTTGTGTGGTGTCTGTGTATGGTACACACTCAATAATATTTATAGAACAAGTGAATGAAAGAATCGTGCAAAAGACTATTCTATGCAACGAACAGCTATTAAACTCTAGATGCAGAGAACCAGGCAAGTTCACATATAGGAAGAGGAAAACTTGTGCAGTAGCAGAAAGGTCCAGTGACTAGAACAAAAAGGGGCTGTTGAGACCTAGTATTGCCAGTTGGTGGAAAGCCTCGAGTTCCATCTTTACTAGAGATAAAATAGGAAATGCGTTAAGTGCGCCCTGTATGTTATTTCTGCAAGTGTGAAACCAGCTCTCATTGGCTGATGTTGGTGAATCCCTGTGAGAGCAATCGGAAGCTCTGAACAGTGAAACAGTATCAGGATTAGCCACGGGCAAGACTGTCTTTGTGGATAAAGGATATCTTTGGCCTCAGACGAGTCTCTCAATTTTTCATCTTTCCTTCACTTTGGGACCAACACTTTCTTACCCTCTCAGACAGCCATGGTCTCTTCCTGTCTCAGTAAAACCTGAGCTTGCTCAGAAGGTACAAGTAGCAAATGATCTCCCACCTTACATTTCTATAGAGTCTTATATTCCAGGCGCTTTCGTAGAATGCCAAGCTGTTTTGATTAAATGAGTCAAGAAAAGCTACCTTCTCGAAGGGTAGGTTTGGTTGATCTCTAATGGTAGAGTTTTATTTTATTTTTTGATTAAATAATAGTTTAACATTTAGTGTGGCCCAAAATTGGCCAAGATAAAGTCAGAAAACATTTTAGCCAGAAGACTTAAAAAGACAAAAACAACAAACTGACGCACCACCCGGGGAACTCTCAGCTCTGAGGTTTGATAATGTCAATGTTTATTCTGTTGTTGCCCATGATCTTCATGTGTCATGCCGGAAGTAATCGGAGAGGGGCATTTTAGACATCATGTTGCATCCGAGCATCTCCGAAATGACCTCAAGGCAGAAGCTCCTTGTTTATTAGTGAGGCTGCCTCTGCTTCTGTGTGGAGACAACATGGACTTTCCCAGGAGACTGCGAATGAGAACATGCCAAGGACAAGCCTGCCAGATCATGCAAGCGGTTTAGGATTATCTGAACATTTCTCTCTGATGTGCGCAGGTGGTTAAAACTATGTTGCCATGGCACAAAGCATCACAACAAAGAGGTGTGGGCTTGGTGCCACTGAGAAGCAATCCCTTTTCTTCTTTCATGCTGGGATCCCCAAGGAGAAGGCGATTTAATTAGAATTTACCATGTGCCATAAGTAGGTCAGAGCTAACCCCCATCCCCTGCAAACACCCTGCATTGGAGACCTGCCAGGGTTATTACCATCTATAGGGGATCCTGGAACCAGACCACCATGACAGACCCTCCCTCTGGAAGGAGGCTCCTGAGAGGAGGCCACACCATCTTTTTGGGAGGTACTGATATTGTTATCTTTTCAATTTTGGAATTGAATTTTGAAAATTAGGTTTCTGAAAGACTCCACAAGGTCTTGGAAGCTACACTTTCAATACATAAGCAATTTTGGAAAATATAGATAACTTAAAACAAGAGGATAGTTTTCACTGTAATCTGACCATCTATCCTATATAATAAAGAGGTAATATGCAAATTGACCATCACTCCAATACACAAGATGGCCACCCCCAGGTGGTCAAAGATGGCTGCCCCAAGTGGACACAAGATGGCCAACAGGGGAAAGAAGTTGTGGGTGATCAGGCCAGCAGGGGAGGGCAGTTGGGGGCAACCAAGCCTGCAGGGGAGGGCAGTTGTGGATGATCAGGCTGGCAGGGGAGGGCAGTTAGGGGGGACCAGGCCTGTAGGGGAGGGCAGTTAGGGGGGACCAGGCCTGTAGGGGAGGGCAGTTGGGGGGGACCAGGCCTGTAGGGGAGGGCAGTTGGGGTGACCAGGCCTGCAGGGGAGAGCAGTTAGGGGTGACCAGGCCAATAGGGGAGGGCAGTTGGGACCAGGCCTGTAAGGAAGGGCAGTTGAGGGCAATCAGGCCAGCAGAAGAGAGCAGTTAAGAGTGACCAGGCCTGCAGGGTAGGGCAGTTAGAGGTGACCGGGCTGGCAGGGGAAGGAGGGCAGTTGGGGAGGACTAGGCCTGCAGGAGAGCGCAGTTAAGAGTGACCAGGCTGGCAGGAGAGGGCAGTTAGGGGCAATTGGGCCAGCAGAGGAGCAGTTAGGCATTGATCAGGCTGGCAGGGGAGTGGTTAGGGGGTGATCAGGTGGCAGGCAAAAGCAGTTAAGGGCTATCAGGCAGGCAAGCAGGTGAGCAGTTGGAAGCCAGCAGTCCTAGATTGTGAGAGGGATGTCCAACCGCCTGTTTAGGCTTGATCTTGGTGTAGTGAGATCAGGCCTTAACGGGCAGTTGGACATCCTTCGAGGGGTCCCAGATTGGATTGGGTGCATGCTGGGCTGAGGGACAACACCCCCCCCACCTCCGTGCACGAATTTCGTGCGCCAGGTCTCTAGTCTAATCTAATAAAAGAGTAATATGCAAATTGGTGTCACTCTGTTATACCTAAGCCATGCCCACCAGCCAATCAGAGTGGCTGTATACAAATTAACCCAGCCAAGATGGTGGCTGGCAGCCACAGAGCTAGAGCAAACAGGAGGCTTCCATTGCACTAGCGATGGAGTTGAAACTGCCTGCCTAGGCCAGATGGGCCTCTGCTCAAGGCAACAATGTTTCAATTATAGAAGCCATGGAGCTGAAGCAAGCAAGAGGCTTCCTTGCCTGACTAGGCCTCTGCTCAAGGCAACAAAGTTTCAATTATAGAAGATAAATAAACCCCAGAAACCTGATTCCAGCCAGCCTTGCTGGGACATTGGGTCAATGGGAGTTGTGGGCAGCCTGGAAACGGCCCTCAGCCCCTCACCCAGGCTGGCCAGGCATCCCAGTAGGGACCTGAACCCTGAAGGGACTGTGGGAAGCCTGAAAATGGCCCTCAGCCCCTCACCCTGGCTGGCCACACCCCCATGAGGTGAGGGTCCCCACTGGGGGGCTTGGCCAGCCTGCAAACAGCCATCAGCCCCTCACCCAGGCTGACCAGGCATGTTAGCAGGTGGATATCCCCCAAGGGGTCCCAGGCTGTGAGAGGGCACAGGCCAGGCTGAGGGGACCCCCCACCAAGTGCACAAATTTTTGTACACCAGGCCCCTAGTATATATATAAAAGCCTAATATGCAAAGTGTCCCCTTGGGAGTTTGATCGCTTGCCATGATGTGCACAGACTGCCAGGGGGCAGCATGAAATGAAAGAAGGCTCTGGCTGGCAGCCGGCAGCCAGCATGAATAGGGACCCTACCCATGCACAAATTTCATGCACTGGACTTCTAGTTTAGTGATAACAGCTGTTCACAGTTTGGTGTCAATTTTGTGTGTGTTTTTTTAAAACAAAAATGGGATTATACTATATCTTAATAATGAACTTTTTTATGGTATAGAGAGTGAATATCTCTTCATATCATTACTATTCATCGATAACAATGGCAAAATCTGGCCTGCAGCATGATTTTGTAAATAAAGTTTCATTTGAATGCACTCATTCATTGACAGGTTACCTATGGCTGCTTTGATGCTAGATGGCAGAACTGAGTGGTGGCAACAGAGGCCATATGGCCCTCAAAATCAAAAATATTTGTTATCTGGCTCTTTATGAAAAATGTTTGCTAACTTTTGTTCTACAACCTAATTAATGATAATAATTGTTATTTATTGAGCATTTATGATGTGCTGAGTATAGAATCATAGTCATCCTCTGTGTGAATCCTGGCTCTGTTTTTTACTACCTCTGGGATGATGGATAAGTAAACCTCCATGGGTCTTAGTTTTCTTCTTTATAAAATGGGGACAATTGTATTTTCTCATAAAGTGGTTGTAAAGCACTATGCCTGGCACAGAAAGCTCAATAAGTGTTAGTTATTATTATTCTCATTGTTACTTCATTATCGTTTCCTTTGTTTAGCATCAAAGCAGTCTTGTGAGGGATTTTTATATTCCTGAGAGAAACACAAGGCTAACAGAGATCAAATAACTTGCTTGAGGGTCATCTAGGTAGTAAGTGGCTGTGAGGTCATTTATTCCTTTCCTTTGCTTATTCCATCAGCCAGTTGAAATGAGCCAGATGCTGCCCCCCTGGGTAGGGATTCAGTGGTGACCAAGTAGAGCCCTGGCCCCAAAACAGCTCCTCCTCTAGCTAAAGGAAGAAGACAATAAAGAGATAAGCAAATAAATACACTGATTTTAGATAGTCATTAATTATGAAGAAAATACAACCAGAAAACGGTGGAGACTGATGGTGGGAGGAAGAGTGGGTTACTTAAGGTAAGGCAATCACGAAAGGCTTCTGAGAAGGAGACATTCAAACTGAGGCCTGAATTATGACTGGGAGCAAAGTATCCATCAGTCATCATCCACTGGAAGACCATTCCAGACAGCGGGAACACCTGAGCTTGGAGAGGCCAGGGCAAGGGTGGAGTAGGGTTAGGAGGCAGTGGCAGGGGCAGGGACAGTATTGAGTGAAAGTGGTGGGAATGATGTCAGAGTTTGGTTTTTTATTCCCAGTGTGACAGGAAACCAGTGGAGAGTTTCAAGCAATACAAGCAAGACTTGCAGATGAATGGAATATGGGAGCAAGAAAGGCTGAGGTATTAGAGATGATGCCTACTAGGTATTGGCATCAATATTGGTGAATGTTGGTTCAATTGGTGAATGTTGGCTTCTGCCTTGACTTACTCTTATGATTTTTTTCCTAATTGTTTGATCACATTAAAAATCTTCATCCTGCCCTAGCCGGTTTGGCTCAGTAGATAGAGCGTTGGCCTGTGGACAGAAGGGTCCCAGTTTCGATTCTGGTCAAGGGCATGTACCTTGGTTGCGGGCACATCCCCAGTAGGGGGTGTGCAGGAGGCAGCTGATCAATGTTTCTCTCACATCGATGTTTCTAATTCTCTTTCCCTCTCCCTTCCTCTCTGTAAAAAATCAATAAAATATATATATATTTTTTAAAAAATCTTCATCCCATTGCTGGCCAGTGTGACTTCAGTGGTTGAGCATCAACCCATAAACTGGGAGATCATGGTTCGATTCCAGTCAGGGCACGTCCCTGTGTTGGGAGCTTGATCCTTAGTAGGGGGTGTGTAGGAGGCACCTGATTGACGATTCTCTCTCATCACTGATGTTTCTCTCTTTCTTTCTCTGAAATCAAGAAGAAGAAAAAGAGAGGGGAAAATGTGAAAAAACAAAAAACCTTCAATCTCTCACTTTTCTGGCATTCTCTCTAGGCTTTGTCGCCATCACTCACTGTTTACTCATGGAAACACTCTTGTTTGATTCCATGGCATCTTCCCTTCTGGGTTCCATTCAGCATCTCTGTGTCCTTTCAGGGTCTTTCAGGAGTTCACGTTCCTCCACTGAAAGCTAAGAGTCCTATTTCAGAAACTCTTTTATTTGAGCACCAAAGCTTATCTGGAATGGTTTCACTTACTCCCATGGATCAGCATATCCCAAACTTTATTGTCAAGTTCCAGACCCATATTTACAGCTGCTGAAAGCACTATGTATGTGTATGGGTGTCCTTCAGTTTCCTCAAATCAATACATTCAAAGTGGAACTCATTATCCTTTGCCTCCTTTCCTTTATTCTCCACTTACTCCTGTATTCTCTTCATTCTCCAGCAAACCTCCCAGATTAGAAAGGAGGGTGTCACTCTAGACAACTCCTCTTATACTCATAGCTAATCATTGCTGAAGTCTGTCGCTTCAACCTTAGAAACGTCTTTCATTTGTAACCTGTCCTTTATCTGAAAGGTCATCTCTTGCTAGAGCCTCCTAAGTTCTCTCCTGTGCTAATCACCTTCCATTTCACTTTTGGCTCAGAAGGATGCCATTGTTTAAACATTTCTGTTGACTCTCCATTGCCTGAGCTTAGCATAATGGTCCCTATGTAACATTCCAGGCATCCTTATCTCTGGGGACTGCCCCACATTCACATCTGTTAGAGGCAGTTTGATGTAACTGGTTAACAGCATGTTCCAGGGCCAGAGTTCTAATCTTGCTCTGCCCCTTGATAGCTGTGATCTTGGGCAAGTTACTTCATCTCTCTGTTACCTCAATTCTTTATCTAGAAAATTGGGTTCATATCAGTATCTATCTAACTGGACTAAGGTGAAGGTTAAATTATTCAATATGCATAAGGTTCAGGGCAATACCTCAATTACTACGTGTCTGTTATTATCATCATAGATATTATTATTATTATTATTATTATTATTATTATTATTATTATCTATCCCCCAGGTACACTTTTCATGGTTCCTTGAAAATACCCTGCCCTTTCATAACATTGGGTCTTTGGCTGTACCTTTTGCCCAGAATGCACTTTCCTACTTCATCTAGCAAACTTCCCTAGGCAAAGTTAGAAGCTAAATTCTCCATGCTTCTATAACACTTCATTCATATCTTTGATGTGAAAGAAACCTCAAAGTTTAATTTATGTATTGACATATCAGTCTCCCACAGAGGACAATGATTACAGCTAAGTAAGTACCTGACTTTCACCATCTTTGCAGGCTTAGTTAGGGTCTTGAATGTAGACTGACTAACTAACTAACTAACTAACTAACTAACTAACTAACTAACTAATTTGAATACATGTTAAATGAATAAGATTCCTGACCACAAAGCAGCGACCTTCTTGGAATTATATAAAGGTTTGTGCTCCTTCTCTTGTAGATATTTTACTATCAGAATCAAACGTGGGAGCAAGTCAGCTCCTCGGCACTGCTTTTTATGTAGATGACTGTTGGATCTGGGACCAATAGTCATGATCTTCCCCTAGGAGTGGTAAGTCTGTTTCTGTATGGCAGGAAAGAAGTGAAGAATGGAGGTGGTGTAGTGCACAGTAGGACACATGGCAGAGATGCTAACTGAGGGTGGAGGATTCAAAATCCAAGTCCATTAACTGAGAGGTTCAGGCTGCAGCTCAAACAGGGTTATGACCTGAGAATCAGCATCAAAACTTGGGAGTCACCAGGAGGTGTTAGGAGTCAAAGAGAGGAGTGGAAGCTCTAGTCCTGAGCAAAAGTAGCGGTCCAGGCATCAGGACACCAGTCAAGGTTGTAGGAATGATCACAGATGACAGCGTTTTTTTCAGCTGAGGTTGTATTTGCTAGGACATCCACCTCAGTTCTGGAAATCGGGCACTATTACAAACCACACACCTTAACCCTGCGCTCCTGACTCCAGCCTGCACGGGTGGTGGTGACTGACATGGTGTTGGAGCACAGGCTTTGTCTGAGCACCACGTGGTGCAAAGCAAAAAACTCTAGAGGGAATGGAGGCTGCTGGGTGTGCCCACAGGTGTAGTAGACAATATTAACTCTCAATAGCAGTCAGAGCACAGCTTACCCTGGGTTCAAATCCCACCTCTCCTGAGGATTTAAGATACTGCTTTGGTAAATGACTTGCCCCTCTGAGACTGTTTCCTGTTTATCAAACGAAGTAGGTAAACTTAATAGGAGAGGGATGTGAATTCAGTAAGATGATGTGTGTGAAATACTTCGCATAGTGCCAAACATACAGTTATTTGCCCAACGAAGTGGTATTGTCAGTGCTTTATAATTAAGAAAATGTTTATTTTTTTAAAAGAGCTCCCTAAGCAACCATCAATAAGAAAACAACTACCATTTAATGAACACTTGACTTTATGTAGGACGTTGTATTAAGACCGTTAGCTGTATTAATTCTTAATTTGCACAACAAAATGAACAGGCAGATAATGTTATCACCATTTTAGAGATGCGGAAACAGAAATTGAGGAGAAGGTTTGTACCTTGCCTGAGGTCGCACAGCTATCGTGCTTCAGAGCTTGGAGTTGGACAAAAGCCTCTCTTTCTCTGAAGGCCTGTGCTCCTAGACACCGTGCGGTGTCTTCTAAACAGGTCACAAGGGAACATCTGTAGAGTCACTGTGGAACTTAGGGCTCCTGTTAACCAGGGCTGTGTGTGTGTGTGTGTGTGTGTGTGTGTGTGTGTGTGTGTGTGTGACAATTTGCATGTAATTCCATTCTGTAGATGAAACTATTCTGGACTGCTAGCAGTTGGTACCATCTGGCATTTTTTGGCAAAGCCCAGCTCTAGCACCGTAAGATGAGGTGTTCGTGGTTTAACGAAAATGGTTTATGTTTATGGAGCAAGCAGCTACAGCAAGTCAAAAGATAAGGCAGCTAATAAGAATGCAAAGATCTGCTTGGTGAATAACACAAATCCATAGAGGGAACTGAGGCTGCTGGGTTTACTTGTAGTAGAAAATAATTCCCAATCTTGTCCGTTTTGGTAACTAGACTCAGGACAAGGCCCAGCAATATTGTACCCTGATATTTGATTGGCAGTATAAGAAACAATTGTTATACACAGCAATGGAAAGTAGTGTTGTTGCAGAAAGACCAAAAAACTAAGCGACGTTTTGAAGAAGTGGAGAAATCACAATTTTAATAACATGTGCGGACTCTGGGGTTGTCTCAATCCCAAATCAGAGTAGGGGTAACCCCAGAGAATTTTGCCTTATAACTGCCTTTCGAGTTCATTGTAATACAAACATGCTCCCTCCCCTGAGGCCCTGGAGGAAATGCAGCCTTTTATCTACCCTTCCCCCAGGTGTTCCAAGGTGTCAGAGCCAGAACAAAGCCCCCTGCCCTCCCGCAGGGTGGGACTTTGTTTGGTTTTATGGCCTGACATTCCTTGAAAGACCAGCTTCCTCCTCAGTGTGTTTTAGGAAGAATGTCATATGCTTTGATAGTTGGAAATACTGTCACTTCCATAGGATTAAGCTGATCAATATTCTCAAATATTAGGAGCCAAGAAATATGCTTCCTAGGAATCTCTAGTGTGTGTGTTTGATGGGCTCAGCCTTGGTTCAGGCAGACCTGGGTTTGAATCCTGGTTTCTCTGTTTCTTCGTTTTTCAACATTGGGTCAATTATAAAAGTTTCCGTTTTCTCCATCTGTAAAGTAGAAATAATAACACCTACATCTTAGGTGTGTGAGGATTAATAGTAAAATGCAGAAACGATGAAGTTGTTGATCTTTAGTAAAACGTTTGCAAGAGTGAAGGAAGCAAATTGCTTGCTCTATTCTGAAACAAGCACAAGTACAAGCCACATAGACAGGGTGTCCCAAAATAAAGTATACAGTACTTACTTTAACAGCTGACAGCTCAATTGGTGTTTCTTTCTTTTCAGATTTAACCCATTGGCAGCCAAAGTTGTATACATTTTGGGGGGTACACCATATATCTCAACACATTTCTTCCTCAAAGAAACACTCTTGTCTCTAGGGAGTTATTATAACTTTTACATGTTCACTGTCATTCCAGAGTCTTTATAATCATAAAATCCATTTATAGCCTTTAGTTGCCAAGCAACAAAGGACAAAGTACTGAGCATTTCCATTTATTGCAGGGAAAAAAAGGTTCAGCTTTTCCATGTTAGTCCTGAAATCAACATTTTTCAGAAAAGACAGACAGGGAAACTTAATACCATGTTTCCAGGATTTGCAGCATTCCTTCTTTGGGGATAGACTCAAAGCTGAAAGGGTTCTTTGTTATGATTGCTCTAGGCTATTCAAGAACAGGGCTTATATTTGGTGCTGCTCTCACTGTAAGAGAACTGGTCCTTTGATCTCTTCATGATCTTTTGAGAAAGGCTGGGGCGATGTAACATACAGATGAGAAATATTACATGAGGACCTTAGTAACCACTGACCTCAAACAGGTCATTCAACCATGCACTGGCTAGGGTGGGGAACTGGCTGTGCAACACATAACTGAATCCTTCACTTCTTTGGAAGGTGTGCTGACGTAAGAATGTCCAAAACTGCCGAGAATTTTTATGAGTTTATTTGAGCCAAATTCATAACAGACTCTGGAGAGCCAGGTCTCTCATGCTCCAGAGATGAACAATTTTACAGCTTCTTTTGTGCATTTGAAATTAAGGAGGGAAGTAAGGAAGATTACGTGGAGGTGGGAGAAAACAAGGTCGGATTGGATTACAGGACAGTAATGAGCTTATTTGCCCTCCTGTGGGTGGTTATGACTTATTTTGAAGGTGCTCAGAAGCAATGGACAGGTCTTGTTTAAGGCAAAGCCTTTTAGTAAACAAGTTGTATGCCTGGGGTATGACTACCCACCAGGACCTGTCCAATTCACCCTGTGAAGTTACTCTGCATAGAACCCCCTTTTTTCTCCACATGTATCAAAGCTCTCAATTACTTCTGTGTTGTTCTCTGTTGTTCTTGTTGTCCGTGAATAATCAGTAAGTAAGGGCTGAAATTAAAAAAGAGAATAGAAAGAATATATTATTATTTAAAATCCTGTAAAGTACTCTAATACAGCTTATGATTTTAAAAGCTCTTAAAAACATGATGGAAACCTTCCTTTTCTTTCTTTCTTTCTTTCTTTCTTTCTTTCTTTCTTTCTTTCTTTCTTTCTTTCTTTCTTTCTCTCTTTCTTTCTTTATTTTTATTTTTTATTTTGCATAGCTCTTTCTCTATTCATGCGTATTAAAACAGTGCAAAAGCAGATTATCTTTGCCCTGGTTGGTTTGGCTCAGTTGATAGAGCCTTGGTCTGTGGACTGAGGGGTCCCAGGTTTAATTCCAGTCAAGGGCATGTACCTTGGTTTCGGGCACATCCCCAATAGGGGGTGTGCAGGAGGCAGCTGACCGATGTTTCTATCTCGTCGATGTTTCTAACTCTCTATCCCTCTCCCTTTCTCGCTGTAAAAATTCAATAAAATATATATTTTTTAAAAATGCAGATTATCTTTTTTTAAATGCTTAATCAGCTTTAATCAAGATAGCCCAAATCTGCCCTGGCTGGTTTTCTCTGTGGTTAGAGTGTTGGCACTGGGACTGAAGGATTGCAAGTTCAATTCCCCATCAAAGCACGTACCTTGGTTGCAGATTTGATTCCTGGCCCTAGTTGGGGCACGTGTGGGAAGCAACCAGTCAATGTATCTCACTCACATTGATGTTTCCCGCCGCGCCCCCCCCCCCCCCACCACAACACCTCCTCTCTAAGAAAGCAATGGAAAAAATTATCCTCGGGCTTTAACCGGTTTGGCTTAGTGGATAGAGCGTCGGCCTGTGGACTGAAGGGTCCCAGGTTCGATTCCAGTCAGGGGCATGTACCTTGGTTGCGGGCACATCCCCAGTGGGAGGTGTGCAGGAGGCAGCTGATTGATGTTTCTAATTCTCTATTCCTCTCCCTTCCTTCCTCTCTGTAAAAAAAAATCAATAAAATATATTTTAAAAAATATCCTCAGGTGAGAATTAAAAAACAAGTTAGCCCCAAACTAAAACAACCCAAATTTTCATTAAGAAAAAAATGAATAAATAAATTATGCATATTCATACAATAAAATACTCAACTATAAAAGACAAAATACTGACTGGTAACATAACATCATGGATGAATTTTTAAATTTTTATGTCTATAATTTTACAAAATAGTGTACTGAAATATACCAAAGAGCATCTTCTTATGATCCTATTATGCTCGATTCAAGAATAGGTAAAACCAAGCTCCAATGACAGAAATCAGAACAGCAGTTCTGGAGGCAGATTTCTGGAGGCAGAAAGGTTGTGAAGCACCTTTCTGAGGTCAGAGAGTTTCTTGATTAGAATTTGACTCCCTGGTCCTCATATGCATTCTGCCTGTGCAGTGGGACTCTATAGATGCAAACAGTGAAGACAATGATCCTTTTTTTCTCCCCTTGTTGGGTTAGGAAAGATTTGAAACAAATCTATGAAGTCACATAACATATTTTAAATGCAGGAAGAGGCACAAAGGACACTGACAAACGATCCTATATAATAAAAGGTTAATATGCAAATTGTCCCCTTGGAAGTTTGACTGTTCGCTATGATGCATGCTGGCCACCAGGGAGCAGTGCAGAATGAAGGAAGGCCCTGGCTGGCAGCCAGCAGCTGGGGAAGGAAGGCCCCAACTGGCAGTCAGAAGGCCCCCAATGGCCTTGATTGCCAGCCAGGCCTAGGGACCCTACCTGTACACAAATTATGTGCACCAGGCCTCTAGTTTCTTATAAATTCTACATAGTCCTAGCTAGTCAAAGGCTCTTCTGCTGAAAGTAAATGTCCCTTGGGACACTTTTTGTGCATTAATATAAAAGAATAAGATCTGGTTGTTAGCATGACTAGGCTGATTCCAACCCATCAGAAGAGAGGCACTGTAAAGTCTATAATTCACACATCTCAAGAAGTGTGCCTAAAGCATTTGAAGAACTACAATATTCTCTTTTTACCTTCATGAACATAAGACAAACACAAAAATCTTTCTCTCCTCCTCTTCCTTTGGGAGAAGCAGGCCTCTGTGTGAGAAGGTGAATTGACCTTTCATGGTGCTGAGGACCTCAGGGCTGTGAACCGTGCTAAGGACTTGGTCCTCCATCTCTTTACTGGCTATTTATGGAAATGTTGGGGGGCGGGGAGAGGACACAAATTGCAGCCACCAATTTTTACATTTTCGTATTTTGTCAGTTTATTCCTAACTCGTCTTCAAAAGTTTCTCCTCACTCTTCCACTTGTACTGTGCTTGTTTATGGAGTTTGATACTATTTTACAAACCCGTCCATTTCCATCAGCTCATTGGCCCCTCACAGGACCCTAAGAAGAAGGCATTTTACCGGTGAAAGAAGTAGAGCCTTCAAGAAGTTGACAGGTGTATCTCAAATCACTTTGCTAGGTGCCAGGGCTGGTGGCCAAATTTTGGTCTTCTCATTCCAAGTCCAAAGCTCTTTCCATCTACATCCCACTTTGCCTTTCAAAAGGAAAAAGTGAGCAAAGACATGTTTCATCTTATTGGCGCCCATTTTCTAAGGCCAGCTGCCCCCAAAATACTTAAGTAAACATGGTCGATCTTTGGAAAAAACTCCTCCTTTTAACCATCCTGTCCCTCACTTGAGAGAGCATCATTGATTGGCTGCCTCCTGCATGCCCTACACTGGGGATTGAGCCTGCAACCTGACCAGGAATCAAACCTTAACCTCCTGGTTTCTAGGTTGATGCTCAACCACTGAGCCACTCTGGCTGGGCAAGTATACATTATTGAGGAGAAAATGGATGTAATGTGTTCAGAGAGAGGAGAGTTCTTGATCCCAGGAAGGGTAGCTTTCATGTAATTGATTTAAGCCAGTTATCATAATCTCAATTTCCTCCTCTCTCTTTCCCTTACATTTCTGCAGCTGTAACTGTTCTTTACAACCCCTTCCAACATCCTTTTACAAGTAAATTCCTATATTTTCTGAAGTACTTAATATATTAATAATAATTTGATGTCTTTTACATTTTTATTAGAAATGTTATTGTTTTTATTAGTTTTCTTTCATTACTTCACATGATTTTGCAGAAAGCAAGGCTGTTCAGTAACAGATATGTTATAGTAGAAAACACCTGAGCCCCTACAATAATAACTGTGTTACCGAAACTTGAGCAGGCATTTAAGCTTGCTAAGATGATTTGCTCTTCTGAAACATGGGGATGATAAAACGGGTTCCTATCTGATAGAATAAACTTATTGTGGGGAGTAAATGGGAAAGTGACTATAAAAGTCTTAGCACAGTATCAGCATATAAAAAGTGGTCAACAAATTTACCAAATATTATTATTATTCTCCATTGACCACCTCTCACACGGTTTGTCTGTGATTCTTTCACTCTGTTGGCTCTCCTCCAGACACCCCAGTATTTGTCATCATTCCTCTGAAGGTATGGGGCCCATGTCACCAGGACTGGACCTGTGCATAGAGGAATAGGGGCCTCAATATCCTAGTTCTGTACTCAATGATTTATTATTGTAACCCTGCAGCAATTAATTTTCTTCCCAATACTTCCCTATCGCCTATTCACTGACAAGCCAAGTTTCCCTATCTCACACTTAGATAATTTAAAAACTTGATGTAAACCTGAATACCTAACTCACCAAATTTCATTTTGCTCGTCAGCCATCAATCTCATCAGCCCAGATGAGACCTGACTCTTGCATATTATATTGCACCTTGCCCACCTCCAGGCCATCTACATACTTGACCAGTATGCTTTCTCTACACTTATCCAAACCACAAATGACATTATGAGAAGGATGGCAGCAGAGCCACTTCATACTGAATTTCAGGATTTTCTCCAGGTTAACATTTTGGGGTATAGTTGTTCACACAGGAGTAAATTCACCTAATTCGAGTGGAATTGTCTCCACCTTTCTCCATCTTAGCAACAAATACAGCCATCCTTAACTACCTCTCCTCCCCACCTAAATAGGATGGGAAGTCCCCTGGACATATCACATCATGTGGGTGCTGCCGATTTCCTTTCTGTGCTCCTCCCCCACTTTGAGGATAAGCCTGAGTGCTGCTCACTGTTGCATCCCAGTGCCTTGCACACACACTTCAGATATTTACTGAATGTTGAATGAATGAATGAACAATTTTGTTAAGTATGTAGCCGAAGTGAAGGTACACGTTTCCATGGAGAGGGTCCTAATCTGCCAGTCAGGGAGCTGAACAAGACACGAAGTCCACCCACAGGGAAAGTTCTTTGTGGGGGCATGCAGGCGCCCCACTGTCTTCTGATGTTCGCAGAGGCCAGCAGTCAGGTTTTTAGCAGTCCTTTCTAGAATTTTGCATCTGCGACAGTGACAGAAAACCCACGAGGGTGTTGCCATTCTGTTACACAATGTGCTTGAACTCTTTATTTACTCAAGTGAAATAAAGGTTAATTTTCATTTTATCTTTTGATTATCGGGCACATGAATTTCAAGTGATTCATATCACCTTAAAGTGCAGTGACAGTCTTTTAATTTGGTCGCTGTTTCCAACAATTAATCATGTTAACTCCGCTTGACAGAACTGATTAGGTTCTTCCTGGGTCAATGCAGGACAGCCTGTACGAGGAGGACTGGGCGGCGCCCAGGATTCCCAGTCATCAGGTGGAGTTCCTTGAGGGCAGTGCCCTGCTGCTCACTTCCGTCTCCCAGAGCACAGAAGCATGATTGACATGACATGACATGAACCTGAGCAAGTGAACCCCTCCAGCTCCTTCGCAGGCTCCTCACCCACGTCGCTCACATTTCCTATCTCAGGGCACTAGCAGGACCCAGCCGCCATGACAGGGATGAGGAATAGCTTAGGTGCCTTCTCATCCATCACAAAGTCCAGTGGGGCTCTCCTCTCAGATACTACTCACACCCAGGGGTGTGCTGGTAAATGTTTAACCACCAGCTCTTAGGGGGGAAAATTCCCCAACTGGTAGTCTTGTTCCTAGAAGCTTTTCCTGGCACCCATTTGCTCCTGCTGCGTCATTTAGGCGTCCCATAATGTGCTGTATACAACTCTGTTCTCACTTAGAGTTGCCATGGTATGTTTTTATATGTTTTCTCACTGAGCTCTGAATTTCTTGAGCACAGCAACGGATGGTAATGATAAAACGTAGTATTTATTGAGCTGGGAAGTATGCTAAGCACCTTATAGGCATCAACTCATTTAATCCTTCCACACTGTGAGGCAGATGCTCTTATTCTCTCCATGTTATAGGTAGGGAAAGGGAGACACAGAGAAGCGAGGTAATTTAGCCCAGGCTGCAGCCAGTTTTGACCCCAGGGCTGATTGCAGAGCCAGGACCTCACCTACTAAGGCTCCTTTGCCTTTGTATCTCTCGCACTGTGCATGGTCCAGAGCAGGTGCCCTTTGATTGTGTGTTGAGTGATTTAATGAGGGAAGGCTGATGTTGGCAGTGTTCTTGATTAGTCTCTTTGCTCTAGTCTTGCCCAGTTTTACTCCTAACAGCAGCAGAAAGACCTTTTAAAAATATAAACCCGGCTCTGGCCAGGCAACTCAGTGGGTTAGAGTGTCTTCTTATATGCCAAGGTTGTGGATGTGATCCTGGTCAGGGCACACACAAGAATCAACCAATAAGTGCATAAATAAGTAGAACAATAAATCTCTCTCTCTCCAAATAAATCAATAAAATATATGAGAGTGTCACTCCCTTGATGAAGAATTTCCAATATCTTAGTAAATTTTAAGATAAATTCCTTACCTTGATACCTATGAATGAATCTTCGTGATCTGTTATCTGCCACTTTCTCTAGCGACATGTCCCACCATTCACATTTATTCATTTAAATAGTATTACGCACCCAGAAAATTCAATATTTATTGAATAATCACCATGTTATAAACCTTTTTCTAGGTGTTTAGGGTCTGTACAAAATGAGGCAATTTCTACCCTACAGAGGCGTAGAGTTCAGCAGAGACCGACACACACCACGTAACTGCTGCGGTAGTTGAACTACTTGTAAAAGTACATTCAGCAGGCAGGGGGTCCATGCAGGGGCTGCTCTCAGTCTGCCGTGCTCTTCACCTGCCCTCGAGCTCTGGCCCAACCACTGGCATATTTCCACAGGAATCCTGCTGCTGACAAGTTAAATTCATTTGAACAATTTCCTTTCTGTTACTAGGATGTCCCTCTCCCCTTTACTTATCCTTAAAAATTCTTCTCAAGTGTCATCTGCAAGAAATCCATGACTCACCTCAGCCATCCTAATTGGTACCCATGTCTACATGCACCCTAATACTGAACACCCTGTGCTGTGAGCTGATTTTTTCATCCCTCTCTCTGGACACACAGTGGATGCTAAGTAAATGTTGAATAAATGAGTAAAACAATCCTATCTAATAAAAGAGTAATGTGCAAATTGACCATCACAAGATGGCTTCCCCCATGTGGTCAAAGGTGGCCGCCACAAGATGGCCAGCAAGGGAAGGCAGTTGGGAGGGACCCAGGCCTGTAGGGGAGGACAGTAGGGGGGGGGACCCCAGGCCTGCAGGGGAGGACAGTAGGGGGGACCCAGGCCTGCAGGGGAGGACAGTAGGGGGGACCCAGGCCTGCAGGGGAGGACAGTAGGGGGGACCCAGGCCTGCAGGGGAGGACAGTTGGGGGGGACCAGGGTGGCAGAGGAGGGCAGTTAGGGGCAATCAGGCTGGCACAGGAGCAGTTAGGCATTGATCGGGCTGGCAGAGGAGTGGTTAGGGTAAGGTGACCAGACGTCTTGCTTTTTATGGGACAGTCCCAATTTTTAACAATTTGTCCCGCATCCTGCAGCATTTAAAAATGTCCTGATTTTTGGAAAGAATGCACAACAAGCTAGGGAATGGCGGGAGAACGGGAAGAAAACATACGGTTTTCGGTGGCCATGTGGCTATTTAGGCAGGATATGAGTTTTATATTATTTTTGTTAATTTTATAATGTTAAACTTTAATAATAACAAATAATTGTTGAGAACTAACTATCGAGAACTGCTTATCAAAGTTCGCATTGTTGATCAGTTGTTAGAATTCAACCACCATTGTTTAGACTTGATGAACAATGGCATTTTTTGGGACTGGCAACGAGGAAAACATTTTGTAACTGTCTCTCAGACCATACACATCGTACTGCATACTAGTAAGCTAGTTAAACAAGTGATGTCATTACAAATCAGCTATTCAGATAATTTAGGTAAGTAATGTATTTATTTATTTCATAAATACATAAAGTTTCTTGAATTTAGCATACAGTACTCGTATTATTTATATTTTATAGTGGCGGCAAAAAGTCTGGCGCCGGCCTTGAACGTGACACTTACGACTTACATTACGGCAAATTCACAGGAAAAATAATACGAGTTAGTATTGTTATTATTTAGAAAGAAATATAGGATTAAAATTAAAATTAAAATTAAAATAATAACGCGCTGTCCTTACCAGGAACTATTGCTGCGACTGAACGCGTTTTTTCTACGGTAAATAAAGTGTGGACATCAGAAAAATCCCAATTAAGTGTTGAGACTTGGAAAGCCATTTTATATGTGAAATATAATTTAAGAAATTCTTGTGAAAAGTTTCATGACCTTTTAAACAATGACAGAAATCTATTAAAAAAATTCACTCAAATGAGAAATATGCCAAAGAATAAAATAATACTATACTTAATTTTTTAAAATTTATTATATTTGTAAATTGTACTTATGTTGAAATTAAAAAATATATTACAATACTATTTTTGCGTTCTATGAAAATTTTTGTTGCTCCATATAGACCAAATTTTTAATCAAGAACTCCCCTTCCCCCCTGGTCGGGGTAGGGGAGGACGGGGGAAGGTCAAGGGGGGAAAAAAGAGACATATGTACTACTCTTTGTAATATTTTAAGTAATAAAATAATAAAAAAAGACCCCTTCCCCCTGTCAATGGTGTCCCACTTTACCAATGTTAAAATGTGGTCACCTTAGGTTAGGGCCAATCGGCAGGCGAGAGTTTGGGAGCCAGCAGTCCTGGATTGTGAAAGGGATGTGGGACTGCCCGTTTAGGCCACCGGTGGGATCAGGCCTAAAAGGGCAGTCGGACATCCCTCAAGGGGTCCCAAATTGGAAAGGGTGCAGGTTGGTCTGAGAGACACCACCACCACCCCCCAACCCCACTTCATGCATGAATTTCGTGCACCGGGCCTCTAGTTTATTAATGATTGGAAATGTCTCTGGAGAAATGTCATCTGTAAGGTGACCAGATGTCCCGCTTTTGGCAGGACAGTTTCGATTTTTAACAGTTTGTCCTGCGTCCCTTGATGTTTTAAAGAAGTCCCGATTACTCTTTGTAATATTTTAAGTAATAATAAAACAAAAGAAAAAAGAAAAAAAAAGAACCCCCCTCTCTCCTCCCTGCCCCGGTCAATGGTGTACCGCTTTAAATCTGGTCACCTTACTTTAGTGTCATCTGACTCTGAACTGACTATGGGTCTAAACACCAACATTAGCTGTTCTCTTCCCCATCTCGTCTTTTCCCACCCATCCTCCTCCTTCTCTGGAGTATCCATGAACACTTCTGCTCTAATTTTTCATGAGCACTGCCATAGCAGAGGGAAACTATCTTCATGTTGAAACCCAAAGGGCAACCATCACTGTGACCCTCGTGGTTGCCTAATTTTGTCAACGTGTCTGTTGTCTGAATACTCTGGGTGCATTGTTGTGGGACAAAGGGAGTAAGAGTAGATATAGATCTCTCCCATCAGTGTTTCTCACTCTCTATCTCTCTCCCTTCCTCTCTGTAAAAAAAATCAATAAAATATATATATTTTTAAAAAAGAGTAGATAAAGAGGGAACAGGAGCATTCAGGTTGGGGGCAGGGATGTGGGAAAGGACCCCATCGGATGAAACAAGAAGTGTCTTCACACAGGACTGGGGTGTGTGGGTGGGCAGGCGGGTATGGGGGAGGCAGGGAGTAATGAAAGGCATATGTAAGTCTATTAGTCGGTCCTCTGAATACAGTGTGGATTTGTCTGTGGCACTCACTCCATGCTGGATTGATTCTCATAACCATGTGCTTTTCTCTTGTCTGTCCAAGGCCAAAAGCAGCAGGGCGGGCCACCCTCCTGCCGCTGTCACTGTGTCTGGAAGAGGAGGCAGAGAGCTAGTGTGAAGAAGGGCTTTGCCTTCCGAGAGCAATCAAGTGTCAGTTCTCCGGTACTCCCAGGAGGCCTGGGCAGCCCCTCCTGTTGTGAGCAGGACTGTGACAGATCCCCCTCCCCCGCCCCAACCCCCCAGGTACAAACATAATGTAGAAAAGGGAACAATCGAGGTTTGAAAGAGAGCCTCCCGACGGGGTGGGATGCCCGGGGACCCCCTCTTTGCAGGTTTGGGTGCCATAAGCCAGTGTTTAAGGCATTTGGAGCAAGGTGACTATTTTGAAAAGCATGGGGTTTATTTTAAGAGCCATTAGAGAGGGGCCCGGGGTGTGCAAGAGCCTCCTGGAAACAATTTCATCTGACACTACGGATTGATCTTGTTGAGTAATTTCCTTTGGGTCTAAAAAGCACAGCTGTGCTGTTGGGGTCTTAGTAAACGCTGGCTGTTGCAGGGATCATCTCTCCTTGATCATTAAGCGGTTTGGACAAGCCACACAGGGCAGGTCCTGGGAGCTGAGGACCATCTCCTATTTCCACCGGGGGTGGGGCTGGGGGAAGGTGGCGATGTAAAGCAAGTAGCACATCACTCATCCATGGGCCACCTTCTGTTTGTTCCTGGGCAAGTGTGTGTGTGTGCATGTGTGCATGTGTGTGCATGTGTGCATGCAGGCGCATTTGTGCGTGCACATGTGTGTGCATGTGTATGTATGTTTATGTGTGTTGTGTGGATATGTGTACATGTATGTGTGCTTGTGTGTGCATGTATGCATGTGTATGTTGTGTGTGCGTTGTGTGTGTTGTGTGTGTGTGTGTGTGTGTTGGGGAAAGGTGCTGTATAAAGCAGATGGGACAACAGCAGGGATTTCAGTGGGAAACTAAACAGATCCTTCCCTCCATCTGCTTCTCTTAGCCATCGGCTTGACCAAAGCCCAATGAGGTGCTAGAAGCAGGTGCCTCTCTGCAGTTGGTTGGCGTTGTTGGGGGAGGGGTGGTGGTGATGGAGGCTGTGGTAAGGGTAGGCTCAGGAACGAAGGCCGGCCTGGTTGGCTGCCCTGGGTATCATTTCCTAGCTGTGCGACCCTGGAAGTTACCTTCTCTGTAAACTGGGATACTATTGATGCCCACCTCGAGGGCTGGTGTGAGAATTAATGAGGAAATACAGGCGAAGTGCTTATCCTTTTGCTTGGCTCAGAGTAAGAACTCATCACTGAATGTGCCTGGAAACAGCGATTGTGTTCGATTTCATCTCCCTTCTTCTGTTCTTGTCCCCTTATAGTCCTTCGCACAAAGTCACCAGAGTAACACTTTAACAGTGTAAAGCACACCATGTCACTTTCCAAAGGCTTTCCGTTGCTCTGGCCCTCTCCTACCCACCTCCCTTCGCTCATGTGCTCTGCCCGTGCTGGAATGACTTGCCTCGCAAACATGCTGAGCACGGTCCAGCCCCAGGCCCTTGCCCTTGCCATTGCCCCGTAGCTACATGGCTGACTGCTCTCTGAGCAAGGACTCCACACCAAAAAGAGCTCTGCCCCGCTCTCTCATACCACTCCATTTTATTTTCATCCCTCTCCAATAAATCCTGCTAATTTAGTGTTTTTTATAGCCATGAATATCCTCCCCAGGCCCCACTGCTGCCATCTTTTTCTCCCTTAGAATTCATGCCCCCTAAGGGAGCTTATCTCTCCCCTCACCACCCCCGCCCCCTTCACCCACACACACAGCCACTGCTGTGTTCTCAGAATCTTGTCCAGTGCTTGGCACATGGTAGATGCCTAATAAATGCTGGATGAGGCAATGAAAGAATAAATAAGTCTTATTCTGCCCATCTCCATCCTAGCCTTTCTTCAAAATCTAGCTTAAGACTAAATTCCACTCTGAGGTCATTTTTGACCATCCCAACTTTTAGGAATATCTTCTATTTCTCTCTTAGTTCATGCCACTGAATGGAGTTGATGATCTCTCTTTTCTTTTCCTTCTCTCCTCTTTTTTCTTCCTTCCTTCTACTTGTCTCTGGTACCTATAAAATTTTCCCATTTGGGAGGTGTTCAGGATTTTAAAATTTCTATTTTAATGACTGTGGAGGAGATAGCAAGCCAAAAGCTATACATAAAAGGGCCTTTCTGTCACTAGTGCAGGGATCTGAATGTGAAGGTACCTTGCCCCTGAATTATGGGAGGGATTTGGGTGTGGGGATAGAGAATTGAAGTATTACATATTTAAACTGCACCTGGAAATCCCCCCATAATGTTAATAATTGGTGAATTTGAGTGAAGGGTATAAGCCCTCTTGTGACTTCTCTTTAAGTTAAAAATTATTTTAAAATAAAATGTTAAAAATCCTTTCCCCCCTTAAAAATTGTATAAGGTGAAATTTATCAATCTCTTTCTTTATAGTTGTGGTTTTTATGCCATGCTTGGAAAAGCCTTCTTTATCTCAAGGTCATAAGAATATTCACTCATGTTTTCTTTCTATGGTTTCCTTTATTCATGTTGAAATATTTGATCTACCTGGAATTTTGCACTGAAACAGGAAAAATGTTCCAGTTTTCTTTCTTTCTTTTCTCTCCCAAATGTCTAACTAATATTCTGCACAACTTTTATTGAATAATCAGTCTTTTCTCACTGGTATGAAAGGATAAGTTTATCATGTGTTAAAAGTCCTTATATATTTCATTTATGTGTAATGTTTCTTGAATTGCCCTGGACTTGTTTGTATCCCTTTGATGTGTCCATTTGTGTGTTTCTCCGTACTAGTTTATCTCCACCCCCTTCCACAATTTTTTTCTGGCGAATTTTGGGTATTTACTTTTTCAGAAGAATTTCAGAACACTTTAACTTGGGGATTATTTGATTTCAGGTAACATAATAACCCATTTAAAAGAGTATGTTGGGTATATAAAGAGTTTGTCATGTAATTAAAGCAAAAGTGGAACAGCCAGGCTCAGTAAGGGTTAAA
Source organism: Murina feae (assembly GCA_004026665.1). Taxonomy (NCBI): domain Eukaryota; kingdom Metazoa; phylum Chordata; class Mammalia; order Chiroptera; family Vespertilionidae; genus Murina; species Murina feae. The sequence goes on along the minus strand of PVJC01004120.1, from coordinate 39,658 downwards.
AATTAAGAAGGACCTAGGTACACGTGGCAGAAATATTCAGACTACCCTCTAGTCCTCTGCCTTAGCTATGACTTAATCCCAACCATCAGCTTTAAAGTCTATCAGTTCGAATTCTTGGGAGAAATCATTGAATTGATCACTGGTCAACCAATGTATTGGCTCTCCCTGATTCAGGTGCCTGTAGAAGTTACATGATACAAATATAAGGGGAAAGTTCTCAGAAAATGAACATACAGGTTTAGTAGTTGTCCTAAATAACATACAGTAGAAGTTTTGCTATAGTGAGTCTTTTAGTCAAAGAACAAGGTATGTCTTTGCACTTGTTCAAATCTCTATGACCCTTCATAAAGTTTCCTTACACTTTTTTAAAAGTCCCCAAATATATGTTTAGATAATTTATGCTTTTTATTATTTTGAATGGAATTTTCTTTCTTTCATGGTATTTATTGAAATGGTTGACTGGGATTTTTTTATGTATAATAAAGTAGTTAGGGTTTTTTGTTTGTTTGTTTGTTTTTAAAAATATACTTTATTGGTTTTTTACAGAGAGGAAGGGAGAAGGATAAAGAGTTAGAAACATTGATGAGAGAGAAACATCGATCAGCTGCCTCCTGCGGAGATGTACCCGCAACCAAGGTACATGCCCTTGACTGGGATCAAACCTGGGACTTTTCAGTCTGCAGGCTGACGCTCCATCCACTGAGCCAAACCAGTTAGGACAAAGTAGTTAGTTTTTATATTTAATTTCAACCAACTGCTCTTAAAATTTCCTGATTATTTCTAATTGTCAGTTGTTTTTCTTGAGTTTGCTTGGTATGAAGTCATGGTATCTGCGAATTAAGATTGTTTTGTCTTCTCTATAGTATATTCCCATACTTTATATTCTTTTACAATTTTAACATTTTTATTATAAACAGAGTAAACTGATGAGTTTATTTTCATTTATTTAAATCAAGAAAAAGGACAGAAATAATGTGTTACATTTTGGGAAGTCTAACCAAGTATGAACCAAGATATGGAACTTCTTGTTGTTCTCAACTGGAAAAATTTGTCCAACCATCCATCTATCTATCTATCTATTTATCTATCTATCTCTCCTATCTAATAAAAAAGTAATATGTAAATTAGGCTTCACTCCATCACAAAGATGGCTGCCCCTATAGCCACAAGATGGCAGCATTCAGTCTGGCTCAGCCCCACCACTGAAATGGTCAGGTCTGTTAGTCAGGCAGGTGGCAGGGAGGCGTGGGGCCCAAGGGACAGAACAGGCGATCAGAGGGGGCTGGTGGTTCCCTGCCCACGCCAGAGGCCTTCACCAGAGGCCTCAGGCATGGGTAAGGGTGGAGCTGGTGATTGGAGGGGGCAGGGGCAGAGCCAGTGATTGGAGGGGTATGAGGGTGCCCTACCCAAGCATAAGGCCTGGGCCAGAGGCCTCAGGCCTGGGCAGGGGCAAGGCCAGAGGTCTTTGGGGCCTAGGCTCCACAGAGCCAGCCATCAGAGGGGCAGGGGTCTGGGAACTGGTGGAGCTGGCAAAGCAGGGGTCTGGGGGTTCTCTGGCCTGGCCTATAGCCTTGGCCAGATGCTGTAGTGAGGCCAGGACTCTGTAATGGTCATGACCAGCTTAGGAGTAGGGGCCAGGCATGGCCCCAAGCCTGAGAGAACAAACACAGGTACAGCCTGGAGCCTGAGAAATCAACATAGAGGGGCAGCCTCCCTGGTACAGCTAGGGGCAGGCCCCCAATGGACACACACACACACACACACACACACACACACACACACACACACACGCGCCTGCTCTGAGCCTCCACGGCTGTCAGTAAGACATCCCCTGAGGGTTCTTGGATTGTGAGAGGGGGCAGGCTGGGCTGAGGGACCCCTACCCCCCAGTGCATGAATTCTGTGCACTAGGCCTCTAGTCTATCCAATAAAAAAAGTTTACACTATAGAATCTTGTGGCTACAGTAAGAAAGACACAGTCCCTACCCTTAAAAATGTTAGCTTAATAAACAAACACAAAAGCAAATGATTATTAATAGCGTATGAGGCAAAGCACATGGTGTTAAAGGAAACACATAAATCAGGGCACCGAACCAGCCTTGGGCAGTCAGGGAAGGCTGCCGGAAACAGGTGACATCCAAAGAGATTTCTGAAGACAATAGTTGAATGGAAAATAAATGCCTTATGCCACTTAGTTGCTTTAAAATTCTTGGGTGCAAGCATATCTATATTTTTAACTGTTAGCCATTATGAAATCTTCATGAATCTCAACATTTTCAATTTGTCTTTGCAGCTCAGGGGGCCAGTGACACCCTGGGAAACCTGGCCCTGGATACAAGTCTGCTGGAGGAGTTCTTGGGCAATGATTTCGATTTGGGGGCCTTGTAAGTAGAGAGAGCACTGCTCTCCAGCTGATGTTTTAAAATTTATGAAATAGCTCAATGGTCTGGGAAGTGTTCCCTCCACTTTCTTTCTAGAAGAGCTTGGGTAGAGTTGGTATTATTCCCTCTATAAACCTTTGGCAGATTTCACCGGGGAAGCCTGGAGTTTTCTTTAGAGGAAGCTCCTCCCCTTTCAATTTAATTTCTTTAGTTGATTTGGGGCTTCTCAGATTATCCACAGTAGTTATCAGCTGAGGCAGCTTATGTCTTCCAATGAATTTGTCCATTTTATCTAAGTTGTCAAATTCACTGGCCTAAAGTTATTCATTGTATTTCCTTGTTATACTTTTAATGTCTGTAAAATCTATAGTGATGATCCTTTTGATATTAGTAATTTGTACCTTTTTTTCTTATTAATCTGGCAAGAGTTTTAACCAATTGAAGAAACAGTTTTTGATTAAATTTATATTTTTGTTTTTCATTGATTTTTTGTTCTTATTTTCTGATATTAATTTAGTCACTCCAGCTTTCTTTTTATTTTTAATTAATATGCAGAAAAATTCAATGATTTTCCTTGTTTATAGTTTTGTGAGTTTTGACAAATGGGTAGTCATGGAATTACTACCATGATCAGCACACACAGTATCCTCTTATGCTTCCCCTTTCTGTTAAAACCTCCCACCCACCCTGAGCCCTTAGCGACCACTCATCTGTTCTCTATCTCTATAGTTTTGGGGTTTTTTTATCTAAATATTTTTATTGATTTTTGGAGAGGAAGAGAGAGAGGGGAGGGAAGAAGAGAGAGAAACATCATCTACCTCCTGCATGATCCAGGGGCCCAGGGATTGAGCCTACAACCCGGGCATGTGCCCTGACCAGGAACTAAATCGACCATTTTCCTCACCAGCCGACTGAGCCTCACCAGCCAGTTTGGCTTTTTTTGAATTGTCGCATAAGTGAAACCATATTGTATTTAACATTTTTGAGTGTGGCTTCTTTCACTAAGCATAGTACGTCTTTGATTCATTTGTTGTTGCTGAGAAAGACTGCTGCACAGTTATAACACAGATTGTTTATCTAGAACCCATTCCAGAACATTTGGATTATTTTCAGTTTTTGGCAATTATGAAGAGTTTCTATAAATATTTATAAACAGGTATTTGTATGATTAAAAGTTTTAATTTCTCCAGGTTAATACTTAAGATAAAGACTGCTGAATCATATTGTAAGTGTACACTTAACTTTATAAAAATTGCCAAATTTTCTAGAGTGGCCATTCACTTTGCATTACTACTAGGAATGTATAAAATACCCAATTGCTTCTCTTTATCACTGGCTCTTGGTATTATCAGTTAAATAAAATTTTTATTATGGCCACTCTAATATGTTTATAGTGGTATCTCATCATGTTTTATTCTGTATTTTCCTCAGGACTAATGAAGTTGAGTATCATTTCAGGTGCATGTTTGCTACTCATACATTTTCTTTGGTGAAGTATCTCTTTAAATTTTTTGCCCATTTAAAGAAATTGAGGCCCAACTGGCATGGCTCAGTGGTTGAGCATCAACCTATGAACCAGGAGGTTATGGTTCGATTCCTAGTCAGGGCACATGCCCAGGTTGTGGGCTCGATCCCCAGTGTGGAGCATGCAGGAGGCAGCCGATCAGTGATTCTCTCTGATCCTTGATGTTACTCTCTCTCTCCCTCTCCGAAACCAATAAAAATATTTTTTAAAAATGGGGTGTTTTTTTTTGTATTTTTTTTCAAAATATATTTTACTGATTTTTCACAGAGAGAAAGGGAGAAGGATAGAGAGTTAGAAACATCGATGAGAGAGAAACATTGATCAGCCGCCTCCTGCACACCCCCCACTGGGGATGTGCCCACAACCAAGGTATATGCCCTTGACTGGAATCGAACACGGGACCTTTCAATCCGCAGGCTGACAATCTATCCACTGAGCTAAACCAGTTAGGGATAAAATGGGGTTGTTTTTATATTTGAGTTTAGAGAACTCTTTAAATGTTATGGATATAAGAACTTTGTTGGCTATGTGATTTGTGAATATTTTCTTCTAGCTCATAGCTTACGTTTTTATTCTCTTCATAGTGTTTTTCCCAGAGCACAAGTTTTAAATTTTGGTGATATCTAAGTTTTAAATTTTAGTGATGTCCAATTTATCATATTTTCTTATATGGTTTGTGCTTTATATCTAAGAAATATAGATATTGCCTAATTTAAGTTCTCAAAAATTTTCTACTGTTTTCTTACAAAAGTTTTATTTAGATCTGTGATCCATTTTGAATTAATTTTGTATAAGATTTGAGATAGAGGTTGAGATTTATTTTCTTATTTATGAATATCCAATTATTCCAGAATCATTTGTTAAATAACTTTTCTCCATTGAATTACTTTAAGCTGTTGTAAAAAAAAAAATCAGTCACCTATATTTGTTTGGATCTCTCTACTATTCCATTGATCTATGTGCCTATCAGTTTGCTAATGCCACACTGTCTCAATTACTCTATTTTTATCATAATTCTTAAAATCATGTAGTGTAGGTCCTTGAAATTGTTCTTCCTTTTCAAAATTGTTTTGGATATCTAGTTCCTTTGATTCCCACATAAATATTAGAATCAGTTTATTAGGACTATATAGTCCTACTGAGATTTTTGTTATGATTGTATGAAACTTAGCAATGCTTTGGAAGAAAACTAGCATCTTAACAAAATTGAGTTTTCCAATCCATGAACATGTATATCTCTCCATTTATTTAGACCTTCTTTGATTTCTTTCATCAGTGTTTTATAGTTTTCAGTATACAAATTGTCTCTTGCAGAATACATTGATTGAGGTTTGTTCAATCTTTTGAATCTGTAAATTTGTTTTTATTACATCTGGGAAGTTTTCAGTTATTATTTCTTTACATTTATTCTTGTGTGCCAACGTCTTACTTTCCTTTTCCTAGGACTGCAAAGATACTAATATTAGGCATTCAATACTGTACACAAGCTCCTGAATCTCATTTGATTTTTCAATCTTTTTTTCTCTCTGCTGATTACATTAAATAATTTCTATTGATCTGTCTTCACATATTTTTATACCCATATGTTTCATATTTTTCTTTGAGCTATTATAAGTAATATTCCATCCCCCCAATTTTAGGTTCCAATTATTCAGAACCAATATATTAGAAATATTACTGATTTTTATATATTAGGTTTGGGTTTTGTAATCTTTCTGAAGCCATTTATTAGCTTTAAGAGCCTTTTTGTAGATTTCTTAGTATTTTCTATGTTGACAATCATGTCATTTGCAAATTAGAACAGTTGTGTATCTTTCTTTCCAAACTATATTCCTTTTGGTATTTTTTTCTTGCATATTGAACTTTGGATATAACAGAGACTAAGGAAGTAGTGAGAGCAGACATTCTTGCCTTGTCCTTGATATTAGAGGGTAAGAATTCAGTTTTTTAAATCATTAGGTATGACATTAGTTGTAACTTTTTTGCCATGCCCTTTATTAGCTTAAGGATATTCTCTTCTATTCTTAGTTTGATAAGAATTGTTATCATGAATGGTTGTCAAATTTTGTCAGATGTTATTTCCGCATATATTATGATCACAGTTTTTTCCTCCTGTTTGTTAATATGGTGGATTACTTTGCTTAATTTTTGAATATTGAATCAGATTTGTATTCCTAGGACAACCTAGTTAGTTGTGATGTATCATCTTTTTATCTGTTGCTGGGTTCAATTTGTTAAAATTAATGTGAAGATTTTGCATCTATGTTCATGAGAATATTAGTTTTCAGTATTTTCTTATATGCCTTTTTTTCTGGTTTTAGGATCAAGGTAAATATAGGCTCTTAAACTTAGTTGGAAAGTGTTCCCTCCTCTTAAATCTCTAGGTGAGATTTTGTGGCATTGGATCTATTTTTTTCTTTAAAATTTGATAGCATTGACCAGTGAAATGATCTGTGCCTGTAGTTTGCTTTGTTGGGAAAATCTTAACTACAAATTAAATTTATCCAATACATACCTGTTCTCTTTCTCCTTAAGTGAATTTTGATAGCTTTTCCCCCCCAACTCCCAACCCCAGGAATCAGTCCATTTCACATTTATGGGCACAGAGTTGTTCGTAATATTTTTTATTAGTTTTTGAAGATTTTGAGGAGTCCATAGTGATATCTTCTCTTCTGTTCCTCATATAGGTAATTTATTTCTTTTTTTTTTACCCATCTCATTAGATACTTATCAATTTTATTTATCTTTTCAAATAAGTAGCTTTTGGTTTCATTGATTTTCTTCATTTTGCTTGTTTTCAATTTCACTGATTTTTACTTCTTATTTTTATTTGTCTCTACTGCTTGCTTTGGGTTTAGTTTGCTCTTCTTTCTCTAGTTTATTAAGGCGGATGCTTAGTTTGAGTTCTTGACTTGAGACCATTGTTTGCTTCCTAATTTAATATGCAGTGGGGTACATTTCCCTCTCTGTATGGTTTTAGCTGCCTCCCTCTGTTTTTAGTATGGTATATTTTAATGTTTTTTTTCCAGCTCAAGGGGCTTTCTAGTTTTCCTTGAGACATCCTCTTTGACTCATGGGTTGCTGGAGTTTCATTGTTTAATTTCCATTGTTTATTTTGAAATTTTCCATATATTTTTCCGCTACTGATTTCTAGTTTAATTCCATTATAGACAGAGAACATGCTTTGTATGATCCTAATTCTTTTAAATTTATTAAGGTTTACTTTATGAGTGTTCCATTCATCAAGATAGTGCATTCAGTTATTGAGTAGAGTATTTATACATGCTAACTAGGTCAAATTGGTTGACATCATTGTTGAGGTCTTCTATGTTCTTGCTAATTTTTGTCGACTTTTATCTACCAATGTAAGAGGAATGGTAAAGTTTTGAAGAATGACTGTGGATTTAGAAATTTTGGTTCCAAGTTCTTTTTTTCCAAACACTTAAAAATGTTTGACCTACTGTCCTCCTACCTCCATGGTTTCTGATGAGAAGCAGTTATTTGAATCATTGTTCCCTTGTATGTAATATATACTTTTTCTCCAGCTACAAGATATTTTCTTTTCCTTTGGTTTCCAGCCGTTTTATTATGATATGGCTGGGTATGGGCATGGTTTTGTTGCAGATTACACTCATTGGGGTTTGCTCAACTTTTTTAATCTGTAAATTTGTTTTCATTACATCTGGGAAGTTTTCAGCTATTATTTCCTTACATTTGTTTTTATTTTTAAAAAATATATTTTATTGATTTTTTACAGAGAGGAAGGGAGAGGGATAGAGAGTTAGAAATATCAATGAGAGAGAAACATCGATCAGCTGCCTCCCACACTCTCCCCACTGGGTATGTGCCCGCAACCAAGATACATGTCCCTGACCAGAATCGAACTTGGGACCCTTAAGTCCGCAGGCTGATGCTCTATCCACTGAGCCAAACCGGTCAGGGCTCCTTACCTTTATTTTTGTGTGCCAACGTCTTTCTTTCCTCTTCCTAGGACTGAAAAGATACTAATGTTAGGCCTTCAATACTGTACACAGGCCTCTGAATCTCATTTGATTTTTTTTTCAATCTTTTTTCTCTCTGTTGTTTATATTGGATAATTTCTATTGATCTGTCTTCAAGCTTACTGACCCTTCTGTGTCATCTCCATTTTGTTATTAATACCCTTGTAAATTCCCTCCTTTTTCTATCCCATGAAAGACAGGCAGTGAAATCAGACCTGAATGTCAATAGTAATGGGGAAACCTGTTTTCAGATATTTCTAGTACCTGGGTGTTGTTGTTCTTTGCCAATAAAAACATCCTTACTAAATGACCGTGGGAAGAAGGGACGCTCAACATTTTGCAAGCTAGTTACACACACGCATACACACACACACAACTGGTAAGTTGCCAAATGTCTGAGCCCACACTTTGAGCCTGCTGTTCTGCTCCAGGCACTGCGTGGGCTGAACCCAGACACTAGTTGCCCTGTGCCTGCCCTCGCATTCCTCTCACTCCACTCAAGCAGCAGGCGTGAATTCCTGTGGGGAGGGTGGGCAGTGGATGTGACCTTACCATCGCTGGCCTGGAAACAATTTGCTAGAAGTTTTCTAGTCACTGTCTCTCCTACATGATTTCTTAAGAGAAGGTGCAGCTGAGCCCACCAGGGTTCTGTTTAATCATCTCAATCACTTTTATAACGAGTAGAGAGAACTTTCGCTGTTTGGGGGGAAAAGTGAACAAAAATCTTATTTGAGAAGCTGTCATTTTACCTGGGAGTTCTGAAGCCTGCCACATGATATTTGCCTCCAAGATAATAATGATCCTTCCTGCAGGACCAGTGATATCTCCCTGTAGGCTATCGCCATTACTTTGCCCAATCAGCTTCACTCTCTACCGTTGGGGGTCTGTGGGGGGTGTAATGAACTAAAGGAGGGAGTTAATATTGTTGAGCACCTACAAGTGTTGTGGAGTGTTCTTTGCACTTGACATATTCGCTTATTTAATTACATATTTGATTTCACACCTCTCGCTCTTTTAACAAACTCTGCCAGATAGGCACGCCATTGTCCCTATTTTACAGTTCAGGAGGCTGAGGTTCAAAGAGGTTAAGTGACCCTTCATAGGTAAACAAGTGGCAACCCTGGGACTAAAATGTGCCTGGCTCTGGAATACGTGTCCTTTCTTCTACTGGCAGCTTTTAGATTAATTGATATTTTCAGTGCTCTTTGGAGGACAGTGAACCTTAAGGGAATATATTAAATGTGTCTAAAGCGATCTGCCAGAAGGTGTGACTCAGGATGGATCTGAGCCATGCAGTTTGCAATGATGGTTCACACCCATGAAAGAAAAGGCCTGTGATCGGATAGCCTGTCATTGCTCGGTGAAAACTGCCCGGTGCACGCAGTGAAGTGGGGCTGCAATAAACACGTGAGCGAGAACGAGTGGACGCAGGCCCTGATTATGACCACAGTGTGGTTGGGCTGGTGCAAGGAGCATCGCATCTGTACGGCCTATCCGAATACTCCAAGTGTGGAGTGTTCCTACGCCAGGTCTTTCCGCAGGTTAGTTTCGTTCCTCCCGAGAGCCCTGGGATCCAGGTGTCCTTGACTAGGCTCTGAGCTAGCAAGTAGCAAAGCTGGTATCCACACCAGCCTTCCTACCAATCCTGATTGCTTCTCCTCTATTATATTGCTTGTAAGTTGTGCTTTTAAAAAAATGTCTGCGACAATTCTTGAAAGGACCCGAGAGACCGCTAGGCTGCAGATGTTAGGAGAGCCAGTTGGAACCTCCTAGGCAGACCTTCAGATCTCAAACCTATTAAACAATGGAATGATTGGCTCTGTGAAATAGATGCCCCCGGATGCTCTGTGGAAAACTGGTCCCACGAATGCTGTGTGTGTGTAGGAGGGGGGGTGTGGAGGGGGAAGAAGGATAAAAGTTCCATGATCAATAAATGAGCTTGTGACTCACTAGATTAAAACTAAACGATCCCTTTACTGCAGTGCTTTTCAGAACCTTCGCTGTGCTAATGTGCACCTAGGAAGGAGAACGTAGAGCTCTTCAAGCTTATTTGGCTGGGAACTCCTTCCGGGGAGTACTCGCCCGTGGATGAGCGTTGGGATACGCTGCTCAGGGCTTTCTCACGTTTCTGGGTGAATCTGATGGGTGTGCTGGGCTGGGCAGTCCTGTTGGTGAAGGTTCTGAGGATTGCCCTCACACCTTTATTTCCTGTGTGGCAGAGTTCAGGGCAGCTGTGTGTGTAGCAGGAGCGGGCCGAAGTCCTCTCTAAGTCCCTGGGTTAGCCAGCCAGTTACCTGCTAGAGACAAGGGGAGCTGTGCCAGCTGGACGCAGTGAGACATGTCCAGGTGGAGAGCTGCTTGGAGGGGGGTGAGGCAAGGTATGTCAGGGACAGCACAAAACGCTGGAGGTGCTGTGAAAGAGATGAAGCGTTTGTGTGTGCGTGTGTGTGTGTGTGTGTGTGTGTGTGTGTGTGTGTGGTGGAAGGCTGATTCTGGAAAATAGGCGAGTGCACCTTCAAAACAGTTTTCGTCTCCTTCAAAAACCTGTGAGGTGACTCCTATTCATAGTGGCTTCCTAGGAGGGGCCTTAGAGACACATTAGGCCCATGAAGCGTCAACTCCAGATTTCATTTGATTTCACTCCAGTAGTTGAGCTTAAGCGTCTCGTATTCTGGGGTTTACCTAGGACTCGGCTTACGGGGCTGGATGGCAAAATGAGGTAGGAGTCAGCGACCGGCCGCATGTTTAATTCTGCCGCCGTAGAGTGGGGCTGATAAGCTCTTCACTGGGGTGTTGCGAAAGGCAGTAACACCCGTAGTTCTATGAGAAGAGCTTGTCAAAGGCTGTCTGAGTTCATTGACCCGTCTGACTTCTGGTTCAAACTGATTCAGTAGAAGGACCAAGCAGAGTCTTGGGCTAAAACGTCGCTGCTGATTTCTCAATTCTAAAGATATTTGTGGAAAATGAAATAACTTACAGTTTTGTGGCTTTTTAAAACATATTTGCTTACTTTATTTATTTTCTTATTCCTCACTCAAGGATATTCTTCCTTTGATTTTTTAAAAGAGAGTGAAAGGGGGAGAGAGAAACATTGATGTGAGAGACACACATCGATTGATTGCCTCCTGCATGTGCTGTGACTAGGGCAGGGATCAAACCTACAACTCAGATACACGCCCTGGACTGGAATTGAACTCATAATCCTTAGGTGTGTGGGCTGACACTCTAACTGCCGGGCAACACTGGCCAGAGCCTCTAGTTCTACATTTGATCAGAAGTGTCTGTATTGAGAGCACCGTGTCCTTTAGAGCATGCAGTCTGGTGATAGACCAGTTGACTCCAGCTCGATTAGTGGCCAGATGCATAACTCCTGACGCCTCAGTTTCACTGCCTGTGGGATAGGCGCAACAACAGTATCTTTCATGTGGTAATAGTAGAGATCAGATGAATCAACACATGCAGGGAGCTGGCTCTGTGTCTGGCCCAGAGTAGGTTCTTCGAACAGGTTAACTGTTTCTAAAGCAGCAGAGGCGGGTGGTGATGGGGTCAGGGTCCTTGCCATTTGCTAACACGGGACCACAGGGGAGGAGTGGCCTCACGCTCTCCTTGCCTCTCGCTGCCCTGTCATGATTTTCTTAGGCTCCTTAGCACTGACGCCACTTCTGCTAGGATCCTTTCCTCGCCCAAGTTCTGGATGGTGGGTACGAACTCTAAATAAGCTGGTCTAGTATTTATTGAGTATCTACCATGTGCTCACAACTCGACACTGCAACACACACACATACACAGAATATTAAGACATGCTCTTTATGTGAATGTCCATGTGGGAGGATAAATCCTACCCAGGACAAGTTGAAGAAAATACTTTCAGGAACAATTCTTATAGTTGGGATACAGCGGTGAACAAAACAGATGAAACCTCTGCTAAGGGCAGTGTGGTGGGAAGCCGTCTGCCCTGGAAAGGCACTCAGGCATTTTTCTCTGAGTTAGTGGTATGTGGTGATAAAGGAGGATGATTTTTTTTGGGGGGGGGTAAGTTTAAAGATTATTTTTAAATTCTTAAAGATAATGTATTTCCTTATTACCTCCTCTTCCCATTCCTTCACTGTTGGTACTTCATTGTCCATGTGCCACTCTAGTGGGAAGAGAAAGACAATGGCATGGAGCATAAAGTCATTCGTAAGATAAGGAAAGTAAGCATAGGGTAAGGGGGTAGAGAGGGAGGACGGGGGGAAGGCTACCATTTTACAGTGGGTGGTGAGGAAAGTCCTCCCGTTATACATATATGACTCCATGTCGTGTAAAAAAGCAGTAATTCACATTAAGTACCAGGCATTTAACTTTGTACCAGACCCTGTGCTAAGCTGAGCTCACTGGGTGATAGAACTTTAAAGAAGAGGCTGTTGGTGTGCGAAGGCACTGGGCAGTCACTGCAGAAAACTGGGGATTGGGGGATTGGACTGTCGGATTGCCAGTAGTCCCAGCTCAGTGCTCACATGAGACCCACATCTTAATTCTGTGTGCCTTGCATGGTGCCTAGTGGAGCCATAAGCACACACTAGGTGCTCAATACTTGCTCAAGCCTGGTTGCATTCTGGAAGAAATACTGGCTGCTTTGGGAGCAATGTGCAGATGTCATGGGTACACGTGTAACCTCACCAGCAGCAGAGTCACGTCTAGTTTGCACCCTCTCTTTGGGTTTGCATGACATTCAGCTTCCTGAAGACTGGATCTCCACTCATCCTGCAAAACAAGTTGTGTGTCTCAGACAAAAGGGTTTAGAAGGCAAATTATTCTATTTTTATCAGCTAAAATTCTTCTTATTTTCACAGCTCTGTCCTACAGAAGCGAGAGATCGGGTTGGCCCCTCAAGGCGTGACCCATAGTGTCTGTGGCTTCCCAGGCCCACTTCATGAAATCTCTTTGGCTTACTAGGGAAATTCAGAGCGAAGAAGCAGAAAACCCGTCTCAGGAGCATTCCTGGGGTTCCTGACATGGTGCCTGTGATTAGGGGAGAGTTAGCAGCTTAGAAACAGTTCCAGATAACAGTGTTTTTCTTGAGGTTAATCATTGCCCTAGTTCTAACAATTTGCTTACTTATTTTAAATACCTTTCTTAGTTTGAAAGTAGCTATCATTAATTCTGTGCTCAAATTCTCTGAAAGAACTGCCAAATTTCAATATGTTAAAATGCATCCAGCATGGAACGCAATGAATAAATGAGTAGCTTGTGATGCCTTTTGGAAGGGACACTACATTTTAAGGAATGCATTTAAAATTTTAAAATTTTCATTTTAAAACCACCAACTCACATTGCTGCCACTGAACACAGGGGCCTTTGCTTCTCCACACGGAATTTAGCATGCATTCCTGCTTCTAATATGCCATGCCATGTTTCCAAGTAAACTTATAATTTGCTTATGATTGTTAGTTTTTATTCATATTATTGAATTCAGTGGTGCTGCTAATGTAAAGGTAACTTAACTGCCCAGAATCTTGAATGTGGCATTGTAAGATCATACAGTCAATCACCAAATTTAATTCATAGATTTATAAGAGTGATACATGTGCAGAATTTAAGAAGTCTAATGGTGCCATATATATGGCTTATAATGAAAACCAGCAATCTTCTGCCCTACTCCCATGTCCCTGAATTTGGCTCTCCCAGGGGGTAGATACTTTTCAACCCTTTTAGATAGTTCTACCACCTTTTATTTAAATGATGTTTTTTTTAAAAAAATTTTATATTGTTGAAAGTATTAGCAGATGTCCCCTTTTCCTCCCGCATTGACCTTCTTCACCCCGCTCTCATGGTCCCCCCACCCCTCACCCAGGCCTTCAATGAACTATTGTCTTGTCCATGGGTTATGCACATATGCATATAAATTCTTTGGTTAATCTCTTCCCGCCCCCTCCCTCTTTTATTGGTCTTTTTACTTTATAAATTTTAATAACTTATCTCAGAAATGTGAAACCTTCAACTATATAACTCCATTTATCTCCCAATCCCATCCTCTACTAGTATACTATAGTTATCCTAAATGTTACAACTACACCCATTATAAATTCTACAAGATAATGTCATAACTTTCACTTGCTACAGTCCTACGTATTTTTTAAAAAATCAAGAGAAAAAGTAATTAGCATTTAGATATAGACCATTTTTTATTCTATGCATTTCTTCCTCAACTTTCAAATTTTCATCTGTCTTTCCTCTAGACTGAATAATGCCTATAGCATTTCTTATTGTGCATATCTAATCATGGATTCACTTAAAAATTGTTTTTACCTAAAAATGTCTTCATTTTGCTTTCATTCTTGAGAGATAATTTCATTGGATATAAAGTTCTAGATTGTCAGTTTTTATTTTCTCTAGCATTTTAGAGATATTGGACTGTCTTATTGCCCCTGGAGATTTTGATTAGAAGTCACTGATCATTTAGTCACAGTTACCTTAAATGTAATATATTGTTTTTTCTTGGTTAGTGTTGAAGCTATTTTTATTTTTGATTTATGGCTATGTGTCTTTGATGACCTAGGTGTGGTTTTCTCAAAATCTACCTTAAGATTGCTGAGCTTCTTGAACCTATACATTTATGTCTTTTACCAAATTTGGGAAGTTTTGGGCCATTATATCTTTATTTTTCTGCTCCACCCTCTCCATAAGTTTCTGAATCTCTTTTAATTCATTTTTTCCTCTGTTCTCTAGATTGGATGGTATCTATTGATCTATCTTTAAGTTCTATTATGCCTCACAATGATTAAATTTTTTTTTTTAATTTCATATCTAAAATTGTCTTCAATTCTAGAATTTCCATTTAGTTCTTTTTTAATAGTGTCTATGTCTTCACTGAGATTTTATATTTAAAAATTTTTTTACAAACACATTTTCTTCTACTCCTTTAAGCTTAGTTAAAATTACTGCTTAAAATGCCTTTTTGCTAATTTATTATCTGAATCAGTTCTGGATTAGTGTCCACTGATTGTTCTTTCCCTTGAGACTGTGCTACATTTTCCTATTTATTTATTGAGTAGTTCTCTTTTTGTTGTTGTTGGAATAATGAATTGTATATGTATGGATACCATTCTTTTAGGAGTTGTTTTCTCAGTTTATTTGTCAACTTAGAGTTGGTAATCAAAAGATACTTATTCCTACTAAGTCACTGAGGAATTCTTAATTGTATCTTCGACATGGTGATTCTCTGGATTATCTTATATTCCTCTGAAGAGTATATATAGGGTGCCCTCAAAATGTATACACACTTTGAATATTTATTAATTCCAATGGGTTAAATCTAAAAACAACAACAACAAAACCACCAAATGAGCTATCAGCTGTTAAAGTGTGTGTAAGTTTTTTGGGGACACCTTGTATAGTTTTGTTTTACCAGGCAATTACTTTGCCTAGACTCAATTTGCAAAGTCTGTCTCTTGGGCAGTAGCTCAAATTCAATTTAGACCTTTTTTCTTTGGCTGGGCTGTGTGAATTTAGCCCCACACATGGATGGCTCAGGAGTCAGCCAGACACTTGGGCAAAGTTTATCTATAGAATCCGGGGTTTCTTCTCTCTTTTCCAAGATTCCTCATTCACTTTTAGTAGCTATGTTTGCCTCACACTCTGTTCTCTGGTTCCTTGGGCCAAAAAGTTTGTAGATTTTTATAGGCATTTTAGCTGTTTTGTGGTTCTGACTTCAACTGGCCCTAAAGCTAAGAGCTGTAAATAAGTAACTTATCTTATGCTATTATCTCTGTCCAAGTTCAGTGCCCTTCTAGAATCTTCTTGCTTTTGCCTACTTTTCATTGTTTTGGCGTAGATTAAAATTTTTTTGCCAGAGTTCATAGCTTTTATCTGTGGGAGGGTCAGGTCTGGTAGGAGCTCACCAGTCATAGTAGAAGCAGAAGAGCTTTTTGTGATGCTTTTGCACTCCTTACTTATCTAGCTGTTAGTTCTCTGTCTTTAACATGAAAGGCTTTCTGAAAATTTCTGTTCTGTCCTTGTTCTTGTTTAAGATATTCTGTGTGCAAGCCATTCTTCTCAAAGGATGAGTTTTGTTGTAGAGTAAGGTGACCAGACGTCCTGCTTTTGGTGGGACAGTCCCGATTTTTAACAATTTGTCCTGTGTCTCGCGGCATTTTAAAAAAGTCCCGATTACTCTTTGTAATACTTTAAGTAATAATAAAAAAAAGAAAAAGAAAAGAAAAAGTAAGCCCCCCCCCCACCCCCCGGTCAATGGTGTACAGCTTTAAATCTGGTCACCTTATTGTAGAGTGATCGGGCGGGGACTGGCCATTTTCTTGTGTGACTTTAAAATATAATTGTCCCCCCCCCCTCCTCCTGAGCACATCTGAATTTTCTAGGGAACAACCTTCCATTTTCTCACTGTGAGAAATCTGCTTGAATGCCTGCAGATTGAGCCAAGCTGAGGAAAGGTCTCAGTTCAGCATTTGGACTTTTAATTAATCTTCCCATTTTTTAGCCCAGGAGCTCCATAGCCTCCTGGGATCCATTTCCCCATAGCGAAAGCTTTGCCGGCTTCTGTTGGGGGGTGGAGGCAGTTGCCTGGCGGTACAGGTTGGGGAAGATGATCTAAGGGTCCTGGTGACGCCCATGTCTTGGGCTTTTCTGGGTTTGTATTTGAATTAGATTCTTTCCTGTTGGCTCCTCCGTCCCCTCCGTCACCCCAGGAAGTCTTGTTTCGCCTTTCTCCATCCTGTGATTCAATTCCCATCCACACGACTTCCGTCTGCACCAGTGCCATTGAAATAGGGCCTGGTGTGGTCTCTGCTCATGCGCTCTACGTTTTGTGTTTATGTTTCTTTATTCCTTTACTTCCATTCCGGTGGGGTTTTTGGAGGACTTTAAAAGTACGTTTGTTCTCTCTTCCCTTATTAATAAGAAGTGAATAAATTATAAAGGATCAATTTGAGGAGAAAGCATAACTTTCGTCGTAAATAATACAAGCAGATTTTTCTCTTTATTGTACAAGGGTGAAGTCTTAATCGACCAAGAAAAACATGACGGCTTACTCTCCAGCAAGAGAATAAGTGGAGGGTGGTGGTGCTTATGTATGACGTAGGGTCACAGACTTTCTGAGCCATTAGGGGCTTGTAGGTTTTGGGGAACAGAAGTTTTCACACTTGGTTAGTAGTGGTACTCATTTTTTAAAATAAAATTTTACTTGCACCTCAATATATAAATGTTATGGTCCTTCTGCCTCTCCCCCCAAGGTATTAAAAAATTTCTTTTATGAAACCCTGAGCTACTTCCAAGAACTTTGGGATCTACCAAAGCACATCTGGAAAATCCTGCTTTAGTTGTCTTAGTCCAAACTGTATCTCCCTGGTGTAAGTGCTTCGAAAATGTTCAAAAGCAATAGTAATGTTAATTTAAGTTTACTGAGCACTCTCTAGGTTATGGGTTTGCACACAGCATCTCATTCAATTCTCACAGTGATGCTATGAGGAAGGTGTAATGAATATTCCCAATTTGTAGGTGAGGGTCTGGAAAGGCTCAGTACTTGTTTATGGATACACAGCGGAGAAGTGGACGAGCTGGGACTCAGACCCAGGTCTGTCTGACTCAAAGCCCATTCATTTAATACAGGACACTGGGCGAGGTCCGGTGGGCTTTGGCCCCTGGAGCACCTGCAACCAACCGTCCCTGGAGGTGCTGTACACTGAGGGCCTCCTCCGCTTGTGACAAAAATATAATGATGGAATAGTTACTTCAAAAAAGCAACGCATGTCTGGTTTATCCTCAGGCAACGCCAGCTCCCAGATACCCCACCCTACTCTACATCAGACTCCTGCTCTCCTCCACAGGTCAAAGGTGAGTGCCCTGCTCCCCCCGCACAGCGTGCACCTTCTTCAACTCTGGGTGGCGGGGAAGGGGCCCTTCTGACCGGTGTGTCCCCCCGCAGGTGCATGCTGCCCCACGGCGAGGGCCCCAGCTGCTTTTCTCCCCTCTGCTGCTGCACCCGGGACACTGCCTGAGCACCCCGCACAGAGCTGCTCCGACGTGAGCGACCACGGCCTTGCCCACCACGACTTTCACAACTGCTGCCCAGACACGGGTCATCCCGCCACCGCCCTGGACCAGTCTGTGTCCTCTCCCCTGGGATTAGGTTGTTCTTACCATCAGCAGCCTCTGTGCCACAGCCCCAGGTAAGGAGCAAGGTATTCAGTTATGAAAGACCCCAGAGCTGCCCGCCCCAGGCAGGGCCAGAAGAGAGTGACCAGCGGCGTCCTGTCCAGGAGATGGCAGTGTTGAGACATCTGTTAGACATGGCCAGGCCCAGGGCTCTTGGCTTTACCATCTATTCATTTAAAACCTACTAAACCCAAGGTCCTTCTCATTCACTGAAAAGCTAAAGTGTCGGGAATGCAGAGGGAGAGTCTGGGAGCTGGAGAACGCCCTGTTTGCTCGCGTAGCCTCAGGTAGAGTACTCGAGGGAATTTAAGCTCTCAGAAAAGTATCTCTCAGTTCAGCACTCACTGATACTCCTTTCTTCTTTTTTCCTTCCTCTCCCCCGCTTTTCCCCTTTCATGCCAACTGTTGGACCTAGAAGATGGCAAAAAAGAGCAAAGGCCATAGAAAATTGTGGTAAAATTCCATGTGGAAAGAATTTTCAGGTGTGAAATATATACCTGCATTTTAAGTCAGTATCTTCTCTGTCTCAATGAGTCCTCTGTCTTTGTCAGTTTATTTTATTTTTCTGAAGCTTTTAAATTGAATTTTAGAGAGAGAGTAAGGGAGAGAGAAACATTCATTGGTGCGTGGCCCCAGGGATCCAGCCTGCAACCCGGCCATGTGCCCTGACCAGGAATCAAACTGGCGACCTTCTGGTCACGGGAAGACACCCAACCAACAGCTACACCAGCCAGGGCTGTCAGTTTATTTTTCAAGTAGGTGAATCCAGGTCCATTAAGTAAGGGGAAATAAAGTTTGAGACCAGGAGGATTCATGGGACAGGGGTTTGCTTTGTCCACTCCATGCACAGACCTGGTTTTGCAGACTAGTAAGGGTCCAAGGAATTAATATTCATTAGCATTAGACTTAAGAAGGCAGAGAACTAGGACATTAAATTTTATTTACTGTGACATGGAGAGCAAAGAAGGAGCCTAACTAACTTCATTTTGGTTTCTTGATTTTAGAGCCTCATTGCCACCCACAAAGAAGAGAAAGGGCACACAGATGCTGGAGCACTCCGGGGACCCTGGAATGTGGGCCCAGGACTCCAGACCAAGTGAGCCAACGGGGGAGGGGGGGATGAGGAGGAAGGAGGGGGGCGGGGTGTCACTGCCCAGCCCATTCAGTCAGGGCTTTTTTAAAATTTTTTTTTTTTAAACTAGCCTTGGAGCAGCCCTACAAATTTTTTTTTCTTTCTTATATAAGAGCAGTGATTGGCCCTGGGAGTTTAATTCTTCCCTGTTGTCATAATGGCTCTTGCAGTCTTAGGTGGGGTCTTACAGGAGCTCCCAGGAAGAGATGCCATTCACTCTCTCTGCTGCAGATGGCACACCAGTCCTTTCAATTGCAGGACAGTGTGTCTCTGAGCACCCAGACCCCAGGCTTGGGGGAGCTGTGCAACTGGCAGTTCCTTCAAGAGCCTGCGGTGTGCTCACTGCTCTGTCGGTGCCAGTTCCTCCACTGCAGTGTGCACAGGTAGCAGGGCGCAGGGGACAGTCAGAGCTGCTGCGGTAAGCCTAGGTGGGGCCCCAGATCCCAGCTTCCTAACAAGCTCCCAGGCGGTGGATGCTGCTGCTCACGGCAGTTTTTCTGAGAAGCACGACTTCAGAGGATTTCTCCAGGGGAGCAAAAACGCAGAGAGCTGAGTTTCCCTAGCATTTATTTCAAGTCAGCATCTTCCCAGTAGCTCTTCAAAATTTTGCAACATCCTTTCAGAAGTCTTTCAGCACAATCATCGGAGGCCCAAGCGGTCAGCCTACTTTGTTCTTTGTCTTCTATAGCATGTGAGTCGTTGTGCTTTTCTTTTTTTTATAGAACATGTGTGACATGTCGTGTTTTAAACTTAGAGACATGATCGAGTTGAGAAAAGTTGTTTGTTTTTTTTTAGTCTGGAGCCTTGAACTTCAGAATTTTCCGAGTAAATGCTATGGTGCTTGCTAGGGAAAAGGGTAATTCTACACATCATTTCTATTAGGCACTGTAAATAGTCAAAGGCAGGCAGTGTGAAAGTGCCTACGGAGGTCACTACTTCTGCCTTTTCCAGCTCCACAAGGGCTGGTGCTTTCAGGGACCTCTGGCCTCAGCTCCAGCCTGGGCCCCGGGGTCCTTCAGTGGACGATGCCTTCACCCTCTCAGCCGACGCACACACATTGCCCCCTCCTGGGAGTGCAGGGGCAGAGCTGTGCTGGACATCTGGCCCTTGTGTGTCCAAACCTTGTATTTTGCACAGATCCACTGCAGTCAGCAGTTGCTTGATCTTTCTTATTCCAACCCTAGAAATACAAAATGCAAAATAAGGGCCCCGTTTCCAGGTAATACAGAGCTCTCCACCCACCTTCCTGATTTCTGCAGACATCCTTGCATCCAGCCTTCAGTTTCAATATGATTCTCCAACACAAAAGGCTGAGTGCATTTCCCAGCCAGATGAGAGGACCATCTGTTCGCTGTCCCACAGAGGCACCAGCTCACTGAGAGTACCAGGCGTGTCACCCACACTTTCAAGGGTTTCCTCATGTAACCGGATGCTGCTCTCATTGCCCTGGTCATTTCAGAGTTAAGCTCCATCCTGTGATGAGTTTCTTCTGCCTGTCCCTGGAAAGGGCATTGATTTGTCACCACCTCCAGAGAACAGCTATGGAAGCCTGTCTGAAATGTCCCAGCAGATAGGAAACCTTGAGTCCCTTGTTGAACACCCATTCAAAGGCCATTAAAAAGCTGGCTGAAGACAATTGGCTCTAGACAATGGTTCTGGAATAATAATGAATAGATGGGGAAAAAAAAGGTGAGGGGAAAACTCAAGTAATTCCAAGTGCTATGTTTTCATTACAGTTTATATTTTCAGCAAACATTTTTAGTGGAGAGCTCAGATTTGGTGTTGCTGAGAATCAGGGTTTTTACCAAGGTCTTGGGGAAATAGCATGTGTGTAGAGGAAGGGGGAGCTTATGCTAGTCTTAAAGACAGGGTTTTGATGGGAGATAATATTCTGGTGACCTTTTCCCCAGCAGTTCACTTTGGCCAAGTTTTCCAAGATTCCTATTTATAGGGCTCACAGTGTAGAATTACTGGGTTGCTTTGAGCACATGTAAAATCTTGCTCTGAGAGAAGGCAATTGGAAGGCAGGCTCCTGTTAGCTGGCTATGACCCCACGTGGTCTGGATCCGAAATGTGAGAGGGTTCCTGGTTCCACCTAATCGGAACCTGAAATATTAAAGGGTCCATGGCCTCATATGGTTTGCACATCCTATCTAAGAAAAAGGTAATATGCAAATTGACCACCACTCCATCACACAAGATGGCTTCCCCCATATGGTCAAAGATGGCTATCAGGGGAGGGCAGTTGTGGGTGATCAGGCCAGCAGAGGAGAACAGCTGGGAAGACCCAGGCCTGTAGGGGAGGGGAGTTTGAGGGGATCAGGCCTGCAGGGAGGGCAGTTGTGGGGGACCAGCCCTATAGGGGAGGGCAGTTGGGGGGAACCAGGCCTGCAGGGGAGGGCAGTTAGGAGTGACCAGGCTGGCAGGGTAGGGCAGTTAGGAGTGACCAGGCTTGCAGGGAAGGCAGTTAGGGGCAATTGGGCAGGCAGGCAGGTGAGTGGTTGGGAGCCAGCAGTCCTGAATTGTGAGAGGGATGTCTGACTGCCTGTTTAGGCATCGGTCATCCCTCAAGGGGTTCCATATTGGAGAGGGTGCAGGCTGGGCTGAGAGATACACACCCCCTACCCTCTGTGCACAAATTTTGTGTGCCTGGCCACTAGTTAAATATAAAAGCTTTTATCAGCTCCAGAGTTGTGATCTTTAGGCTTCCACTGAGAGGTGCAGTGGCTGAATTCACACCATAGAGTCAGAAGACTATCTCATCTCTCCAGCAACTGGGAACTTTTAAAGCCTCCCTTTTCTTGATTATCAAATAAGAGTCACAAGTTCTACTTCGTTTTTCAAGATTATTTTTTTTTAAATGCACCAATGGATGCAGACAACAGGGGGTGAGGGTGAGGGCATGATTGGAGGAGGGTGGGGGGAGCAATGGGGGAATAAGGACACATATGTACTACCTTAATCAATTTTTTTTAAAAAGGAAGAAAAGAATGCATAAAAATTATTTTGAAAGACATTCAAATCTAAGCTATGAATTTTCTCCAAAAAGTTGGGACTTGAGCAATTTGCTGCCTTTGCATTTCTGCTTCTCTCTTCTGTTACATTTTCTCAAGAAATCCTATGTGTGGCATGAAGGGAAGAGAAAGGTCTGAATCCTGCCTCTTCCGCTTAAATGCTGTAACACTAAGCAAGTTATTTCAGGTCTTTGAACCTGTTTCCACATTTGTTGAGTGAGATTAAGAATCCTTTCTTCATAACCACTTTCTAAATCTGTTTGGTTGCATCTACTAAAGCACATCTTATGACCCAGTGATTCCACGCCTAGAATATACCTAACAGAAATTTGTACATAGGCCCATGAAAAGACATGCACAAAAACAGTCATAGCAAAATTACTCATAATAGCCACAACTGAAAAGAATGCAAATGACCATCAAGGGCAGGATAGATTGTGGTATAATTGTACAATGGTGTACTAAACAGCAATGGAAATGAACAAACAATTGCCATTTACAATAATAAGTGAATCTCATAAACATAATTTCAGGCAAAAGAAGCCATCACATAAGAGTACCTATCATATCATTCCATTTCTGTAAACTTCTCTGTGATGTTAGAGTTCAGAATAATGATTATTCTTGGGCGGAAGAAAGCAGTGATGGGAAGAGGGTGGGGGGCATGTCTTCTAGAGTGCTGGAATATTCTATTTCTTGATGATGGTAGTTGCCTGGTATAATCCTATATAATCTTATATAATAAAAGGGTAATATGCAAATTGATCCTAACAGCAGAACGACTGGGAATGACTGATCACTATAACACACACTGACTACCAGGGGGCAGACCCTCAACCGAGGAGCTGCCAAGCTACAGCACCTTTGCAGAGTGTCCTCTCACACTCTGGGACCTCAGGGGATGTTGAACTGCTGGTTTTTTTGGCCCAATCCTCACAGGCCAGGTCAAGGGCCCCACCTGCTCTCTCTCCACAGATGCCCTTCGAGCCCTGGCCATCTCGCCCAGTGTCACATTGCTGGCCACCTTTCAATTAATTTCCTTTCAATGTGCATGAATCTGGGCACCGGGCCTTTAGTGAAAGTATAAAGAAAGAAAGTTGGGTGAGTGAAAGGAAACCCGGTCACCCCCCCCCCCCCTGCATTTTCCCAAGCTGTGGGCTAAGTGCGCTCTGTAGGAGCTAATGTCGTATTTCTACATCGTTCTTACAGCCTGCACCTGATCTCATGAGCAACCACTGTTTTCCTTTCGCTACTGATGCCAGGCATGAGTAATGGTGGAGGAGTTCAAAGAAAAGGGGAACGGCAAACGTACCCATCGACTTCACATTAAAATGATCTGCGGTTGAATCGTACAGTTTGGAGGCACCCCCAGACTAAGACAACGTGCAAATTATGCAAAAATAGTAGCTTGCACGTGTGAAGTTGCTGTCACTCTCTCCTGGTATCCGCTTCTGAAAGTGCTGTCGCTATATTTTCTCTGCTGGGTAACGTTGCATGTTGGGCAGGACACCTGTTTCCATTTCTGTGTCACAGTTGAGGGAAGTAGGATGCTATGTGAAAAGATAACTCATCTAAGTTCAAAAGCTAGTCGGACCACAGAATCTTGGTGCCACCAGGGACCTGGAACGAATTAGAATATACTGTTTGCAATGAACAAAAACAAATAAACAAAAGACAAAACCCCAAACCTCAAACTGCCTTAAGCAACAAACCAACAAACAACAAGCAACTAGAGGATTTACTGACTTCTGTAACCCAAGAGTTTAAGATTGGATCCCAGAACGCAAATCACCCCATCAGACTGGGTGCCCTTCATTCTCAATGTGCCTTCTGCTGTGCTGGCTTCCTCCTAGAGAGGCTTGTCCCGCATGTCCCCAGATGGTGCCAGCAGCTCTCAGAGACCTATCTCCCAGGTTCAAACCTCATGCAAAAATCGCAGCATCTTTAATTAAACCTTTCTTTCTAGTGGTGCTGAAATCCACTCTGCTTGGGTTGAATTAGGCCGTGTGTCTATCTGATGCAGTTATTGACACACTAGTGAATGCTGTACTTGGATTGACCAAGCCTGGCTGGGTCTCCCACCCTCTTCAGGCTGAGAATGGACTTCACTGGGCCCACACAGAATGGAACCGAGGAGATGCTGTGCAGGAGGAGGGCAATGGTTCCAACAAGGACTCATCCTGGCACCTTAGAGACCACTGACCTTAAGCTGCTCTTTCTGTAGATGAAGAAACAAGGCTAGCCACATGCCTCCTGCCTCCCAACCCTGTCGCTTCCCACACAGTCCCTCTGCCTTCCAATGGCCTAGTCATTAGCTCCATGCAGCTGTCTGTGAGTCTAGGAAAAGCAGCCTTGCGGGAAAGATCTAACATGCCTATTTCTTTGCAGTGATGAGTAGGAGTTACAGCAGCGAAATACAAGACCACGACAGTGAGGGACAGAACATGATGCCTGCTGACCAGTGCTCCCCTTCTCTGAAGTGGCAGCCGTACCAAAGTGTTCCTTGGCATAGTTTATTAAATGGTCATTACGAAAAACTGTAAGTGGCCTAGGAATCCCTTGTGGTGAGCTGGAGGGTGAGGGGAGAATGGTAGTGCTAACTCTCAAGACTAAACCCGAGGATCTGGGATTCGATGCCACCTTGGCCAAATGGGATGGGCCAGTGAGAAGGGATGTCTTACTCCCTAGGTTTTGGATTCTCACTAATGAGTAACAGACATGGGTTTCTGGCCTTCACGAATCCGGGCTCGTAAGTCTAACTCCGTATAATTTGCCCACTGAACAAGGCAGGATGAGGGAATCTTTCTCAGATCACATACCCAGTTGTGTTTTGTTTGTTTGTTTGTTTTTTAATTGATTTCAGAGAGGAAGAGAAAGGAAGAGAGAGATAGAAACATCAATGATGAGAGAGAATCATTGATTGATTGCCTCCTGCACACCCCACACTGGGGATTGAGCCTGCAACCCAGGCATGTGCCCTTGACTGGAATGGAACCTGTGACCTTTCAGTCTGAAGGCCAGCACTCCATCCACTGAGCCAAACCAGTTAGGGCCACATGCCCACTTTTAACTAAAATCTGGAAAATAGAAATTTCCCAAATCACCAACATGTAATCCTGCAGTTACTTTAGAAATTTAGAGAATACATTTTGGGGCCACAATACAGTTTTAGCTAGTGAACCCTCCTCCCCCAGCTTCTACGCTACCAATCAGTACTGTCAAGTTCACTTTTAACATACGCTGCAGTAATCACAGTCATTGATGACTTTGTATTCAGAGATGGAAATCAAAGCATACAAAACATCCTTACACTGGGAAAGTTATACCCTATTCTTATGACATTATAGTTTCAAGAAACAAACATGGACTTTACATTATTGCTCTTAAACATTCTTTAAGACTTTTCTATATTCCCTAAGATATAATTTACCCACCTACGTCTTCTAGAATTTTCATTGATTATAAAATGCCTTCTCGAAACACTAGAAAATGTTAGTGGTTATAAAATAAAATTTTCAAGAAACAAAAAATAATATGAAATAAGAAACGTCGGCCTACAAACTTGAGGGTCTTCGTGGTATTTTCCAAATGCAGGTATAACTTCTTTAAGAGCAAAAATTATCCCTAGGACTTTAATGTAAGATGAACTAGAAGGAAGAAATATGTTCCTTAAAACAAAATCTAAGGAGTTAAGTAAAAGTAGAAGAGGGCATAGAGAGGATAAATGGTAATGGCAAAAATAAAATAAATTATTTTTTAAAAATCTAAGGGACTGAACGGATCTGGGAGTTGGTGTGTGTAATTAGGAGGCAAAAAGAAGCAAGTTGCTAATTGTGTCACTGAAATGCCACAGCTTTGTGTCTTTGCCATTGTGCACTTAGAACAAGAAAGGAAGAGTCCCCAGGTCTTGGTTTTGAGACTTAGTCTCTGTTTATCTTTGGGGGGGGGGGTGTCCCGTTATTCTATCTTAGATCTGAGGACCAAGGTGTTTTAATTGACACCTTTTAATTCTTCCTAGTCTCTCTGCATCTGAGTTAATCAAGTTTTCCAGGTGACTGTTATCTCTCTTCTTACTGAATAGACTATATTTTAAAGTTTATTTGAACAGCCAGTCTGTTTTCAACTGATCTAGAAAAAAAGGGGAACACTGATGGAATCAACTCAAAGGTGAAGAGGAAGATTTATTTTGGAGCTATGATTCGCTTTTCTTAAGCAAAAAAAAGGCAATATTCATCTGGCCCCTCTTGATTTCAGTACTCAAGATCACTGAGAAAGAAAATCGCTGTGTCTTCTGAGATTATTATGTTTAATTTGTTACAAAAATATTGTTTCCTTAAATTACCTAATTAATGTTAGGGGGTCGAACATTTATCTGATCTCTTTTTTTCCTGGATAATATTTAAAACTTGTGTTAAAAAGAGCTTTTAAAAAGTCAGTTTAGATGACTTTATAATTAACGCTTGATATCAAAAACAGAATTGCTATGCTTAAACAAATAGATTTCTTAACCAGAGATTGGTATTTAAGATTCAGAATCATCTTCAGCAGTATAATTATTGATTGGTTCAGTTTCGTTTGTAGCTATCCTTAAATTTCAGGCTCATATCTGAGCTGTCAGCCTTACCTGCTTCCTTCAGAGTTTTTGACAGTGAAACATGGAAGATCACAACAAGATATTTCCTTTTTTCTTAACCAAGACAGTTCTTATTACCCTCTGTCAGAAAATCTATACAATTCAATCCACGTAGCCTTTAGATGTGTAAGTTAGCAGATTAGTTCTAGAAACCTGAGTCAATATAAAGTTCCCAGATGGCTTAAGACATGTGGTCTTTATCAAATTCTTCATTCAATGGATTTTCTTGCCTGCACTGTGATTGTGGAGCCTTTGACTGATCAGCTAGCTTCTTGAGGGTAATCAATGACCCAGTGACTTGATTCATTGAGAAGGTGCTTTACCTGCAAAGAACTAACACTATTTACCCAAGAGGCCCATTAATATTTACTGTCTCTGGAATTAGAGGACAAATTAGAAACTCTAGGTTGTTCATTGTAAAGGCGGCCTTACAAATGGAGATCCCAGGATGCAAAAACCCACAGTAGCAGAGAGCGAGCAAGAAGAACTGCCTCTTCGGCCCCGGGGGTCCCAGGAAGGAGCTTCCTTCTGAGGAAAACCCTTGATAAATTAGAAGTTATGTTCCATAGCTACAACTTCCGTAAAAAACTCACCAAAGGAGCTTTCAACCTTTATATTCTCTTCTTTACTTGATAATGTTTCATACTTAACCCTTTTTATTTGGGGGTGCTGGTTTGAGGTGGAGGGGGCCATTGGCTGGAAAAAGAGACAACTGTAACACTTTCAACAATAAGGAAAATAAAAAGGAAGAATGTTTAAATATGTAAAGATGTTGAATTAATTAAGCACTTATCGAAACGTGACATTCTGTTGAAAATGAGTTGTTAAAACAAGGAAAGAATACTAAATGCATTCTTTTAGCCACTCCACCACCATTGATGCGTTTCTGCAGAAAGAACCAGCACAGTCGTTTTCAGTGCAGTTACCAGATTGGGTGGATAAAAGGAGAATGAGCACACTGCAGGCGTCCTCAAACTACGGCCCGCGGGCCACACGCGGGTGTTTTTGCCGCCTTGTTTTTATACTTCAAAATAAGATATGTGCAGTGTGCATAGGAATTTGTTCATAGTTTTTTTTAAACTATAGTCCGGCCCTCCAACGGTCTGAGGGACAGTGAACTGGCCCCCTGTTTAAAAAGTGTGAGGACCCCTGCCTGAGAGAAAGCAAGTTTTCAGTCCCTAGGCTGACTGGCTCTGGGTGATCTGGGAAAGCTGTCCCTGGTATTGCTGACCTGCCTGCTTTACTCGTAAGACCACCAGCAGGCGGAATATTCATTCATCTGAGTGACTGGTGGAGAATGGTGTCGCTGATAACACTTAGAGACTTCTTTTTTTAAAGGAGGAAAAAGATAAATTCTATCCCAGATATTTCACAAGTCTGAGGAATGCGGTGACTTCCCAATGTCTGGCCTATGCCTTTGGATCGGACGGTGGAGTGAAATTAGAAGCCTAGAAAGCACAAAGGGAAAAGGCAGGCTGAAGAAATCATGCCCCCATTTGGCAGGAGTTGTGCTCTTTCCTTGTGAGAAGATGAAAAGCTGTGAGAGCCAGCTGTGTTTTGAAATACCATTTTTATTTTCTCAGTAAAAATTCACAAAATTGATTGATTACCTGGTGAATATAGCAAAAGGAACTTCCTGCAATATATTTTCTTGAAATGTTTGCACAAATAATATGGCCAATGAAAGAAAGTGTGTAGAAGATATTTGTAAAACTGGTTTCTTGTATTCCTCTTTTCATAGACCCAATATAGGCTATCGAGTTGTCACAGACAAAGGATTTAATTTTTCACCAGTAGACGAAGCTTTTGTTTGCCAAAAGAAGAACCACTTTCAGATAACCATCCACATCCAAGTTTGGGGAAGTCCAAAATTTGTCAAAACCCAAATGGGTTTAAAGCCAATAGAAAGGTTTTACTTGAAAGCTTTTGGGGTAAAGGTAAGTCTATAGTTCCTTCCGTTTAACTCAGCGAACATTTATTAAGTGCCCCAGTTGTCTGTTGCTGCATAACAAACTACCTCAAATCTCAGCAACTTAAAAAACTGAAAATCATTTATGTGGGTCGCAAATCTAAAACTTGGTTAGGGCTTTGCTCTGTTCAGGAATCATTAGCTGGAGCAGCTCAACCAGCCTGGATCCAATTTGCAAGATGGCTCACTTACATGGCTGTCAAGTTTGTGCTGGCCATCAGCCAGGAGCTCAAAGGGGCAGTGGCTGGGAGGATGGCTCGACTCTATGTGACCTCTCTGCGGGACAGCTTGTGCTTCCTCACAGCATGGTGGGTGGGTTCTAAGAATAAATATTCCAGGACATAGGAAGCGGAAGCTGCCAATTTCTTAACCCTGGATTCAGAAACTGCAGCTTTGCACTTTTCAGTGTATAAATTTTGCACTTCTTCTACTTAAATCTATTAAAAAACATTTTAAAAATTGTTTTTATTGATTTGTAGAGAGAGAGGAATGGAGAGGCATAGAGAGATAGAAACATCGATGAGAGAGAAACATCATCAATTGGCTATATCCTGCACGCCCCCTACTGGGAATCTAGCCTGCAACCAGGGCATGTGGCCTGACTGGGAATTGAACAAGTGACCTGCTGGTTCCTGGGTCGATGCTAAACTGCTGAGCCACATTGGCTGGGTACTAAATATATTCTTAATTATTTTGTATTTTTTTATGCTGGTTTATTTTTATATGGAGTAGATTCAAAGTTTTCATTAAATTCTCAGAGGTTCCTGATTTAAAACAAGGAACCACTAAGCTAGTCAATACCTTCTCTTTTCCAGTTATAGACCCGGTATGTTACACAATTCATCCAAGAGAATACATGATAGAGCTGGGTTTAGGATGTAGGCAGAATGACTTCTGGTTGGTCAATGCATCTACTAAATTATTACCTCAGATCCAGTGCCTCAATGGGAGGAGTAGATATTGTCCATATATTTTATTCTGATCATTAACCTGGACTTAGCCTCTCAAACGGGAGCTAGACTGCTCTTCCTTCAAACTGAGCTCTTAACCAAACCAAAGAGAACAAAATAAAAGCAAACGACAACAAAAACCATACTTTTCTAATTTTGGAAGTAATATATTTATTGTGAAAATTTTGAAACACAAAAAAATATGAGGAAGAGAAAAAATTCATTCATATTTGGACTCACCATTTGGTAGCTTAATTTTTCCATTATTAAAATTAATTTCATATTGTTGATATATTATAAAAATAACACTATAAGATGTTAAAGACTTTATCACCTATTGTTTACAAAGATGATATTGATTTCTATTGTATAGATGTATTATAGGAATTCCTATATTATTGTAAGTTTTATTTCGAATTTTTTGTTCTTGTTCATAAAATTGCAGTAAACATCTGCATATACCAATCTTTGCATGAGAGTGAATTCCAGCAGAGGAATTTACACATCAAAAACATGAGCATTATTAAAACTCTTGATGTAAGTTGCCCAATGGGTTTTCAGAAAGACTGTTACTGTGCAAATACCCACAAGCCATGGATGACAGGGAAGATCTCAACACCTTGTTGCCAATATTCACTAATAATAACAAGAATTTGTAGCAAGTAACAAATAAATGTCATTTCCGATATTTTATTTATTTTTATCGTTTAAAATGATTCTAGAGAGAGAAAAAGAGAGAGGGAGAAAGAGAGAAACATCAATCAGTTGCCTCCCATCTGTGCCCTGGTTTGGGGTCAGAGGAAACCTGGGTATGTGCTCTGACCAGGAATCAAATCTGAGACCCTTTGGTACACGGGAAGATGCTCTAATCACTGGGCGCACTGGCCAGGGCTTTCATTGTTTTTCCTTATTAGAATTTAAGCTCTGCACTCAGCTGGTGTGTCTAAATGGTTGAGTGTCGACCTATGAACCAAAAGATCACTGTTCAATTCCTAGTCAGGGCACTCCCCGGATTGTAGGCTCCATCCCCAGTAAGGGACATGCAGTCAATCAAAGATTCTCTTATAAATGATGTTTCTATCTCTCTTACTCTCTGAAATCAATAAAAATATATTTTTTGAAAAGAGAATGTAGCCCTGACCAGTTTGGCTCAGTGGATAGGGCATCGGCCTGCAGACTGAAGGGTCCCGGATTCGATTCCGGTCAAGGGCATGTACTGTGGTTGTGGGCACATCCCCAGTGGGAGGTGTGCAGGAGGCAGCTGATCGGTTTCTCTCTAATCGATGTTTCTAGCTCTCTGTCTCTCTCCCTTTCTCTCTATAAAAAATCAATAAAATAAAAAATACAAAGAATGTAAGCTGTGCAAGGGCAAGGATTCCTGTTAATTTGGTCAAGTTTGCATTTCTAATGCTCTGAGCAATCCCTGGTGAATAGCAGGAGCTCACCAAGTATTTACAGAATGAATGAATGAATGAATGAATGAGTGACTGACTGACTGACTGAATGAATGAGAGCATCCTTTGAGCTGTGTTGCTCCTGGAACTGATGTTTCTACTAGCTCATTCTGTGCTCACTGTTTACCTGAATGTTCTGTGGTCTTGTCTTTTCACTGTGTCGTTTTGCAGGCATTTGTTTCTTTTCTCTCCAATAGCAAGCACACTGCTTTAAGGTCGGAGCCATGTCTTACATGTCTTTAGGAACTGTTAGCCAGTTCCTAAACTAACATCTTGGAAAACTTTTAAAGGACTTGAATATTATTTACCAATGAACATTTTTATTAATGAATTAATTTTCTAGGCAATTAATTTACGTTGTTCTACACAGATGGAAGCCACCAATCAAATAATTGCTATTGAACAGTCCCAAGCTGATAGGAGCAAAAAGATTTTCAATCCTGTGAGGTAAGAATTTCTTTTCTGAATTCCTTTGGGAATGTTTTTAAAAGAAGACCTGTTGGCCAATTTATTTTGCTTATTTTAAGTAAACCCTACTGTAAAAACTAAACAATAATATGCTAATGTTTTGAACATATGCCATCAAAAACAAATTAAGTAAAATGCATTGAAATAATTGCAAACAGTTCCTTATAAAAAGCTCCATTGTTACATCATTATTATTTTTATAATCATTTGCTACTGACAACCTTGCTAACAAACTTGGTTTCTTGAGATAAATTATTGTTACATATTTTAATTTTTAAATTTAAATTGGTATGATAGAACTAATTTCAAGGTTCTGGATCCATCTTGTGCTTACAATACATTTTTAGACTAATATACATATAGGTAATTTAGACCTATATGTTGATAGATTGCATAATGGGTTCCAGAATAGAAAGCATTCAGGATTGGGATTCTCCAAATCAATACGGGGGTCCAAAGACAGAGTCCCCAACAGAATCACTTTGGAGTGGGATTTGCTTTTCAACTGACTTGGCTGGGATATAGTTGAGAACTCTCCGTGTTTTGACCCTGAGTTAATCCCATTGGGGCAAGAAGAAGATTGTCCCTTAGCTGGGGCTCAGCCTGATGCTCAAGCAGGAGCTTCCTGCACAAACACAGCTCTAAACTCGCCTGGTACATCTGGTCCTCCCTTGAGGCTGTGTATGGTCTTCCTTAGGAGCAAGCAGTCTCCCACAGCCAGGCCTGGAGCTGTGATGGAATTCACAAGGAACCTAGAGAAATTGCATCAGTCATGAAGTGAGTGCTAGAGATGCAGGGGCATGAATAAAATATGTCTTTCTCCTCATCTCGGAGGTAAAAGAACCCACCTGTGGTCTAGGGAGCGTACAGCCCCATGAGTCAGACACTCTGGGTTTGAGCTCCTGCCGAGTGAGTGCTTCCGTTCCAGAGTTATTCTGTGGACTTCCCTGGCCCCCACTCCTGGCCATGCTATGGGCAGTTTATTATAAATCAGCAACTAGAATAAAGTGTCCTCCCCAATGTGACAGGAACCGGGGGCCGAACATGAGACTCTCAGAATGGTTACATATGCTCAAAGACTCGGTGTTCTTTACAGTCTCTTGGTATTTCTGCTGTTTGTTTTAGAATTGACCTACTGGCCAACCAAGTCACCAAAGTAACGTTGGGCCGACTACACTTCAGTGAAACCACAGCAAATAACATGAGAAAGAAGGGGAAACCGAATCCTGAGCAGAGGTACCAGCATCGCTGTGCCATCCGGGGTGCCCGGTACTATAGGTGACCAGGCTGGGGCCCCGCTGCCCCTCGGGGCCCTATCAGCCTGAAAACTGGGCCTCCCTCAGCCATTTCCCTCCCTTCTCTGACTCCGTTTATAGCACACCTCCCTTACTGTTAGCCATCTGTCTTCTTCCATCCACACTCCCACAATGCCCATTCTCCCACCCAGCCCCACCACACCTGCTGGTCTTGGTCCCCTCCGTGATTCGTTGGGGTGACCATATATTCATGTCTCATTGTCATCTGAGAGCCGAGAACTGACTGCATTTCTCAAACCTGTGTGCTGATCACTACTAATATGATGCTCTGAATCCTGAAGCTTTGCTATAGTCTTATAGTCTTAAGAAAATAAAATACATTTGCACTGGTAATTTAGACCTATAGTTCTCATAGTGTGGTCTCAGGACTATCAGAGATAGTATAACCTCAACACTTATTAGAAATGCAAGTTCTCAGGCCTCACCAAATACCTACTGAATCAAAAACTCTGGGGGTGAGGCCCAACAATTGTGTTTCAATAAGCCCTCCAGGGGACTTTGATGGATTCTCAAGTTTGAGAATATAGGTCTTAGAGTTGGAAAAAATTGAATTTGAATGTATGATACTGCTGTTTATTAGCTGGGTGACCTTGAGCACGTAACCTCTTTGAGACTCATTTTCCTATTCTGTAAAATGGGGAAAATAACCATACTCTACCACAATAGGGCTGTTTGGGGATCTAAGTGAAAAAATGTAGATAAACTGCTTAGCCCATTCATGACACATTGAGCACTCGGTAGATGGTAGCTAATTAATAATAATAATAATAATTATTATTATTATTATTCCTGATTTATTTTAGATACAAAGGAGAACTCATTCTCTAGGGATTGGAGAATTTGTAGAGCATTACAGAAGAAGTTAGTGAAGTTTTTTCATGCAGGTATTAAAGCAAAAGTTTCTCTGCTTGGGATAGTTTTCATTTTGACTTTCAAGAAATGGTCTGTTCTTAAAAGTGTCTCATCAGTGCTACATACGAAGAAACAGCTGAAATAACTGATGAAAACTGCCATTGGGAGCGTTTGGAGGGGAGAGTCCATGTCTTCGACTAAAGTCATGACTGGACGGTGTGGAAGGTATAGGCTGCACAGCCAAAAAGCAGCTTAGGCTGGGAAGGGTCCGCGGAGGCTGAGCAGGCCCTGTTGAGTCACCCTCCATCGAAGCCTAGGTAGGACATGTGGCTTGGGTGACTCTGGACAAAGAGACCTCTAACGTGACTTCCGTTGTGCACAGGTTTGTGGGCAGTGCTTGCTGAGGGCCTGGGAATGCAGCCTGCGCCAGCTCAGCACACATGGGCCGAGCCAGGCCCCCAGCGGATGTCTCCCCAGGGAAGGCTTCACAGCACACAGTTACCTCAAACTGGGCAACCCGTGGGCCCACAACAGTAGCGAGTAAACCAAATGCTCTCTCATTTCATGGGAGGAGCCACTTAGAGCTGAGGAACTTTAACGCATAACCCATCTAGGCAAATTCACTATTGCAGCCATTCTCAACCTGTAGGTCTCGACCCCTTTGGCGGTCGAACGACCCTTTCACACGGGTCGCCTAAGACCATCCTGCATATCAGATATTTATATTACGATTCATAACAGTAGCAACATCACAGTTATGAAGTAGCAACGAAAATAATTTTATGGTTGGGTCAAACATGAGGAGCTGTATTTAAAGGGCCAGAAGGCTGAGAACCACTGCATTATTGACTAACTGTGGGGTGGTATTTGATTGCACAAATTATGACTCTCTTCCCTGATGTGCTGGCATTGGCCTGCTGTTTCTGAATTAGATACTTCATGTTGGTGGTTGGACTGTATGCTGCTAACCAGGACCAGTTCTATCTGTTGTCTGCCCACATCTCTGAAAGGATCATAGTAAGGGTAAGCTCAGTCCTTTGACTTTTCTGGGTCTAATGTGTTTTCTTGAGCATAGTAATAGCAGATGCTGTTATTTCAGTTTCTACACAGTGGTTTTCAAGCAAGGGTCACTTGGCAATGTCCACAAATATACTTGGTTATCACAGGTCAGGGGTGCTGGCATCTAATATGAAGGCTGCTCAGTACTTTAGAATGCATAAGACATCCCCCACCACAAAGAGTTACCCTCCTACAAGGTCTTAGTGCTGCAGCTGAAAAACCACACTGGGCTAAATTACCTAGCTATGACCTCATGTATATTGTTTTACATTTGTATCACATGCTTTATTTTGTTAATCTTCACCCAAGGATTAAATTTATATTATTGATTAAGAGAGAGGAAGGGAGGGAAGGAGAGAGACAGAGAGAGAGAGAGAGAGAGAGAGAGAGAGAGAGAGAGAGAGATTGGGGTGGTTCCTTCCCACATGCACTCCAACCAAGAATTGAACCCGCAACCTGGGTTTGTGCCCTGACCAGGAATCAAACCTGAATCCTTTTGGTGTATGGGACGATGCTCCAACCAACTGAGCCACATTTGTATGACAACATTTACACCCAGAGGAATGGAGGTATAAGAGGGTCAGAAACTTTCACAGCTTATAAATAATGGAGCCTGTTAACAACCCTGTTCCTCTGACCCCAAAGCCCACAGGGCACAGAAGGTGACAGGAAGGCATTTCATGCCCTGAAGTGATGGGGGACCCTAGGGGCATCTGGGCCCTGCCTAGCATGTAGGAATGGCTCAGTACGGTTTGCTGGATGACTGATTGGTCACAGCTGTGGACAGAGTCTTGGCAGAGAGAAGAGAAAGCTGTTGGCAGCTGCAGCTGCAGCTGCAAGGCCAGGCTGCCACAGCTGAGGGAACAGGTAACCAGGGGCCTGGCAGCCCTGGGAGAGGGTGCTGTCATGTCTCTTTGAAGTTATACAGGGAAGACATGAGAACTCCAATCAGGAAAAACGTTCACCATGGACATGCCTACATAGGTGGTTGTTAGCCTTAGATCTGGGGACAAGTTCTGCCCATGTGGGGCATTGAGTCTTTCCTTGAGCTATTCTGAAACAAAGGGCCCTCTGTCTAATCCTTTTAGTCAATTAAAAATAATAAACCACCTTTTAATAGAAATCCTTAAACTGAATCTCAGAGTTTTAGTGGAGGTGGAGTAATGATGGGAATGAGGTAAAACCCTGATGTGTCCCAAGGTGAGGGCTGGGCTGTGCACCCACCTGTGTGTGCGCCCCAGGCTGCGTTTTGTGGGGCTTGATGGAACCTGTGTCAAGTGAGGCTCCTCCCAGGAAAGGCAGGTGAGGCCCTCCCCCTGCTCATGAGCAAGGACAGCGGTTCCTGTCCTCCCTCAGTAGCCTTCAGGGTGGTCCTCAACACCTCACTTGATGTATCTGGGCTAGCTTTGCAGCAACAACAAATCTGATTTGAAATAAAGTCTGGAAACTAGGTTGTTTATGGTTTCTGATTTCTCATAGGAAGGAATAAATTGAGAGGTAGCAGAGATTAGGTATCATGAAAGTGCTGCTCTGAGCTTACAGCTCACATTTGAACCTGGCAGTGGGCTAGGCACTTGCGTACTTTGAAAATTTACCTGGTGTTGAGGCTCCTCTGTTTCCTGCTGGCAGCGCCTGTAAAGCTGTCTTCTGGCGGCTGCCGAGACGAAACTCCTCTGTCCAACGTGCTGTTAATCAAACCCTGCTAACTGGTGCCTCCTCATATACAAAGCAATATGATAGTTTAACTGATAAGGATGACTTTAAGAAGTTGAAAACTTTTTATAAGTCACATTCTGTATGAATACTAAAAGACATTAAATATATACTCAGTAT
Organism: Murina feae; assembly: GCA_004026665.1. Taxonomy (NCBI): domain Eukaryota; kingdom Metazoa; phylum Chordata; class Mammalia; order Chiroptera; family Vespertilionidae; genus Murina; species Murina feae. The sequence continues at coordinate 2,922 of PVJC01004120.1, read as the reverse complement.
AGATTGGGTGTCATGTCATTCACTGAATTTTTAAAAAATGATTGCACTAGTCTGGCCTGGGTGGCCCAATGGTTGAGCATTGACCTATGAACCAGGAAGTCATGGTTCCATTCCTGCTCAGGGCACAGCGGGTGTGCAGGAGGGGCATGCAGGAGGCTCAGTATCCAGTAGGGGGTGTGCAGGAGGCAGCCGATCAATGATTCTCATCATTGATGTTTCTATCTCTCTCTCCCTCTCCCTTCCTCTCTGAAATCAATAAAAATGTTTTTTTTAAAAAATGATTGTACTAAATAATATGAACAAAATAGAAGAAAAGATATGATTGCACTCCAAATTGGATTGCTTTCTTCTAGTCATAATTTTTGGTTAAAGAGAGCAACCTATTCTATAAGTGTGCTGAGTAAAACAAGGGATACCCCAACTAACATGAGAAGAATAATGGTAATAACACAAAACCTCCCCCACCCCAAAATAGAAATATCTTATTGGTATTTTTGTCCATTCTAACCCCATAATGCAGAAGTGAAAATGAATGTAGGACTCTTGGCTCTATTTGTGTAATGTTTATGCCAACCAAGAGAAAAACAATTTCAGAAATGGCTATATTTTCTGAATCAGTGAGTATCAGACATGTCCACAGGACACACATCCTGCCACTGGGATTCTAGAAGGCTCCATTACAGGTATATGCACCAGACCAGCCTGCATTCTACAAAAATACCAAATGTGCCCTCTTAGGCTGTGACCTGGCTCTGTTAGCTTGCGTTCCAGGATGAAGGAAGAAAAATTTGACAATTAAAGATGTGACAAGACCTGACCACGTTAAATGGAGAACTGGGAGTCACATTTAGCAAATTCAGATTCATTTCAGGGCCTAAGAATCATTGCTCTCAATAGCAGAGATTCATGTAAGCAGGACTGTAAGAGGGTTGGAAGAGTTGGGCCTCCAGGAGGGTTCAAGAAACCAAACTTGTTGGAATTCTCCTTGGAGAGAGAATGGTGGGATAATACTCAAATATACCCAAACTATACTTACTCAGTCATTGGTCTTCTGGGTTGTCAATCAAAACAGCATTAGAAATAGATTATGACCCCATCGTGTAAACTGACCAGTTTAATGAAAATTAAGGCCTGCTCCAAAGAACAGAGTTATTTCCCAGGTGCCTGTTTTGGGAGCATTCCCCAGTGGAGTCCCTTCAGGTTCTCCTTGTAAATGACTAGGGTTTCCTTCAGTTCCACATTTCTTCTAAAACACATCATCCACCTGCTTCATTGCTGTGTAGCTGGCTGGAGGGATGATTGCTTATGTCTGTGTTTCCAAGATGTGGCAGACACCTGGGTCCCCTGCCCACAGGTTTTGATTCAATAGGTTGGAGATGCCCAAGCATATGCATTCCCTGCCCTGCCGACCTGGGGACCACACTTGGAGTAGCATGAGTAGAGAGCATTTCGAGACTCGTTTTCCATATGCCTTTCAGAAGGTACCCTTACGGTTTTTTGATGAGTTGCCTTCCTCAGTTCAAGCTCTCCCATTATGCTTTCCAGCTGCGGCTTTAGAAACCCAAACAATGGTAAAGCAGAGAAATTCCAACTTTCCATTCCAACCTTAAAGCAAGCCTCAAATTGCCATTAATTGCTGTTTCCTATTCCAAGCACCTGCAGGGGGCGCCATTTACATAGTATTCTTTGTATGTGGCACTTACCTCCCTTGCCCTCAATTATGCAACTCCGCAGGTCTGTGGCTGAAGACAGCAGATTAATCAATTACATGTTGGATAGTGGTTGCTGTCCACAGAAGAGTGTGTTGAGGATAAATTTGAGACGGTTTATCCTTATTTTTGCAGTGTTTGTGTATACATGATTTCAATAAATGCTCACAACCCTCTGAGATAGCTAAAGAAGACATCACTGCCTGGCCAGAATGGCTCAGCTGGTTGAGCGTCATCCATATACCAAAGGGTCCCTGGTTTCATTCCTGGTCAGGGCATAAGCCTGAGTTGTAGGTTTGATCCCCACTCAGGGAGTATATGAAAGGCAACCAATTGATGTTTCTCTCCTCTCCCTTTCTTTCATCCTTCCTCTCTGAGCATGTCCTTGGGTGAAGATTAAAAAAAATTTTTTTTAAAGACACTATCATCTTCATTCTTCATAGGAGACACCTGGTACAGAGAGGGTGAGTGACTGCCTCAAGGTCACACAGCCAGTTTGTGTCATAACAGACTAAACGTTCAGTTCCTTCCTAAACATATGAGGCTATGGGATAACTAATGACAGTATTTTAGAAACTTTAATTCATTTTGGTATTTGATACAATCATCTACTACTAAGCCACATGTGAATAGAGCCTCATAATTATAGCACTTTTTAAAATTATTCCATTATAGTTTGCTTTGACACATTGATTCTGGGTACCAGATAATGAAAATAAGTTCACAAACTTTATAATAATACTAGAGGCATGGTGCACAAAATTTGTGCACAAGTAGGGTCCTGGCTGGCGATCAGGGCCAATCGGGTAACCTGCCTCCCCTTCCCTCAGTGCCCTGCCTCTGCTGATGGTTGCCCACCATGTTCTGCACCACCCCCTGATGGTTAGTGCACATGATAGCAAGCGATTGAACTCCCTTTCTCCTGGTCAAACTCTGGAGGGAACACTTTGCATATTAGCTATATATATATATATATATATATATATATATATATATATATATCTTCTATATATATATATATATATATCTTCTATAATAAAAGCAAAACATGCAAATGTGACCATCACCACCAGCCAATCAGAGTGGCTGTATGCAAATTAACCCAGCCAAGATGGAGGTCAACAGCCAATCAGAGCGGCTGTATGCAAATTAACCCAGCCAAGATGGAGGCCAACAGCCACGGAACTTGAGCAAACCTAAGGGTTCTGTTGCA
>PVJC01004119.1:0-65821 GCA_004026665.1 Murina feae | reverse complement strand
TTTAGTTTTTATTGCCTTGGGATTTGTTAAAATTATGCTTCGTGTAACATTATGGGCCTTTTCTTTTCTCACTCAACATTTGATTCTGAAGTGATTCCATGTTATTGTGGGTGATTATAGTTTGTTTGTGTTTACTGATGTAGAACATTCTATTGGGTTGAGATGCCAGAACTTATTTACTTGTTGACTAATAGTGTATTTTTTGTCTTTTCAATCGAATTTTTTAAATCAAATAATGTAAGTCTGGATAGTCCTGTACATGTTTTCTGTTGGATATATGCAAGAATTTCTCAGAGTTGCATACCAAGGAACAGAATTAACGTGTCCTAGTTGAACCTTTAACTTTATCATATGATTTCATTTTATGATTCAAAATGGTTATTAAAATGTACCCTCCTTACCAGCAATATGTATAAAATGACAAATTAATATTATCCTTAAGAAGATGAACCTTGGAATCAGACTTTCTGGAGTATGTTTTTCTTTGAATTAAAAATACACAATCGAAGTACACTTAGAAAAGTGTACAGCTTGATGAATTTCATAAATTGAACCTGCCTTTGCAAACAACAGATTGAGGACTGAACATTACTACTAGAACCTGTGGGGCTCCTCTTGTGGTGTTTTCCAGAATTACCTTTCATGTCCCCAGAGTAAATGCTATCTCTACTTCTAAACTCATAGATTAGTTTTGCCTGTTTATAAATTTTATGCCACAGTATATAACATGTACTCATTTGTTCCTGGAATTTATTTCGATTTATGTGTTGAATATATTAGTGGTCCATTTTTTTCTCATAGACAAGTAATATATCATTGTATAGATACACCATCAATTATTTCATCAATTATTTATCTGTTCTATTGTTCATTAGCAACTGGACAGGTTTCACTTTGGATTCATTTCTAATGCTACTCCACCATTCCCTCCCTCCCCCCACCCCCCGCCATTTTTAGCATGTTTTTCTCTAGATACATTATTACGCTTCTCTGCTTCTTTGCTCTTGGTTCTAATGGCCACTTTGTTCACTATTCTCAGTTGGGGAATCCTCATGTTGAAGAAAAAAGTTCATTTCTTCCCCCTATGGCCTCCACTTGTGAAGATTCTCATATATCATATGATCAAAGGATAGGGGGCGTTCATTTCCCCTCATTATAGCATTTTTATACATCTTTTTGGTAAACATATATGCATTTATGTTGAGTTCTATAGAAGTGGAACTGCTCATTTTAATGTGTGAAACTTTATCAGATACTACCCAACACTTTTCCCAAGCTGTGTGCTAATTTTCACTCTCTACCAGCGATAAATGAGACATGCAGTTACTCCACATCCTCATCACAACCTGTTTTATTTCTGCTTTGGTTGTGTGTGTGTGTGTTTAATTAAATTTATTTTAACAGCAAAAAAACTTCATCCATGTCTACCATACTCCAACCCAACTCTTGGCCACCGATCTATCTCTGAGGTTGTTTTTATTACTCAGTTTTGTTCTACATTCCACATATAAGCAAGATCATAAGGTATTTGTCTCTCTCTGTCTGACATTTCCTTTTGCATAATTCTCTCAAGGTCCACCCATCCATGCTGTTGTAAATGACAATATTTCATTATTTTTTATGGCTGAATAACATATATAAACTCTCACTCTGTGTGTGTGTGTGTGTGTGTGTGTGTAGTTTCTTTACCTATTCATCCACCTACGGACATCATTTAGGCTGTTTCCATACTTGATGTTGTAAATAATGCCGTGATAAACAATAAACATGGGGTGCATTTATATTTTCAAATTAGTGCTTTTGTTCTCTTCAGAAGTTGAATTGCTGGATCGTATAGAAGTTCTATTTTCAATTTTTTTTCTGCACAAAACTTTATAGTTTCATTTGGTTCAATGCATGGGAGAGGGCTTCAGGATGGTTAAAAGAATGGATAGTAGTTTCAGGGAGAGGCTCAGGCAAAAGCCAGACACCAGGGCAATGCAGAGGGGCCCCTCGAAGGACTCTGGGCTCCACAGACTCCTAGTGGTGCTTAAGGGTGAGCCTTTGGAAGACATACTAGCCCAGCTCAGTCTCGGGGAAGGCCAGCCCACAAAGGTTACTCAGGCCTCACCCATCTTCTTGAGGAGTTTCACTTGATCACCTGCAAGTGTTACTCCAGGAAATGGTTCTCCATGGAGATGAGGATCCATGCCAGCAGAACCCAGGGCCTGCAGCTCCATAAGGGCCTGGTTCAGGTTCCTCTCCACAGCCTTGGAGGCTTCCATGGTGGCCTGAGTTTTGCCCACTCATCCTGGGAGGCTTCAGCACGTCCTGGAAGAAAATGTGGCCACCATGCTGGTTTTGCATCTTTAAGAGACGTTCAGCACTCTCACTCTTCTTCTTGAGGAGGAAGTGGCCCATGCCCTCTAGAGCTACATCCTCCAGGTGGAAATAGAAGCCCAGAGAGAGGTTGGTGTGGAAAGCCCCCAGTGGTAGGTTAGCCAAGTGGTTGACCCCGGTCTCCACCTCGGTGGAATAATTCCTGAGGGATTTGGGAGCTCATGGTTGCTGGGCAATAAGGAGCTAAGGTAGGAAAAAAAGTGTTTGCTGGTCTCAGAGTTAGTTTCAAAGATGGTGACTGGATAAGATCCTGGAGAGTGGCCAGAGGCTGGAACAAGGGGTAACCCGGGTCTGTTTCGTCCAAACACTGTGGAAGCAAGAGACAGATCCGGGACCACCAAGAGCACTGTCTATTTTTAATTTGTTTAACACCCATTTCCCCCCATAGGGTTTGCACCAATTTACCTTCCCACCAAGAGCACACAAGGATTCCCTTTCTTCACATCCTCACCAATACTTGATTATAGCCATTCTAACAGGTGTGAGGTGATATCTCCTTGTGGTTTGATTTGCATTTCCCTAGTAATTAATGATGTTGAGCATCTTTTTTATGTACCTTTTGGCTATCTATATGTCTTCATTTTTTCTGCTTTGTTTTGTTTTATTCCCATTTACCCATTCTGGGAGTATGTTTTGGCATTCCAGTTCAGTTTTATTTTGCTTTTGATTGATGACTGTGAAAGCGGAATCTTTCCAGATGTTTATAAGCCGTTTGGATTTCGTTTTTGTGTGAAATATTTGTTCAATTCTTTTGTCCATGTTTGTTTGTTTAAGATTTTCTGGCATTTTTTTCTTAGCATTTTTTAAAATTCTGGATAGAAGGACTTTGCTTAGATATTTGTTTTAAATATTAAGTCTTGCTCTATAGCTTCTCTTTTCAATCCCTTCATGTTTCTTTTGAGGAGGTTTCTTTTTAAAAATACTGGAATGTTTTGAGTATATTGTTGTTTTCCTATATTTTGTTTCAAAACTTTTATTTTTTTGTTATATCTCTAATACATTAGGAATTTGTCATATATCATGAAGTTGAGGACCAGAATCTCTGGTTTGAATCCCAGATCCAATAATTTTGGAATGTAAACAGGGTGAGTTACTCAGTATATTTGTCCCTCAGTTTCTTCATCTGTAAAGTTGGAGCAATACTATTATCTAACATTTATTTATCCAGCTGTTGGTGTTGTTGTCAACAGATAATCCTCAGCTGTCAGCCTGCTCAGGGGGACTCCGGTATAGAGAGCTGCCTCACCCAGTCCACTTCCCTAGAGTGTCTGACATCTACTGGCTGAGCAACACAGGGAAATAATGGCCCAAATCTCTTTCACCTCAACTGAGTTCTCCCAGTCATTCTGTCTTGAGAACTCTCCATATGGTAGAGTAAGGGGTCAACTGAGACTACATCACAGTGTTTGATTTCTCCTTCTGCTCAATTTGACTTCCTTTTTGTCCACAGGTGTTCTTCACAGGGATAATCATTAATAAAACTCCTCCATGTTAATCTGCATCTCAAAGCCAGGGTACTTGTGGATGAACTCAACTGCCACACTACCTTACGGGAATTTTATTTGTGAGGCTCAAGTAAGTTAATGTATGTAAAACACTGGAACACTGCTAATTACCATTCACTTTAATCAAAGAAAGACCAGGGAAGGCTCTTGGAAGAACATGACCTCCACATTAAGACATGAATGCTGAGCAGCTCTTAGCAAGAGTAAGGTGTAGAAGGTAAGAGAAATAATGTTTCAGGCATTGGAAATAGCACATGCAACAACTCTAAAAGAAGAAGTAGAAACTGGAAGATGTTCAGTATGGCCTGAGTATGTAAGGAGAGCAGACAGATTATTCAGAAACAAGACTGGACAGGTAAGCAGGAGTTAGCTCCTGTAGTCTCATCAACTGTCTAAAGATTTATATATTTTTATTAATAGCACATAAGTAGCCTAAAATAAGCCATTTTAAGACTTCATAAAGATCAGTGTTGACTATTTCCAAGATTTCTCTAGCTTCAGAGAAGTGTATAAATTCGACAGCAAATATTAGAAAATTATAGCATTAGTTTGGTTTTATTGCAGAAGACCCCCCAAAAAACAAGCTGTGCTTTGAAGAAGTGAAGAAACACTTTTAATTACACCTGCGGACTCCCTCCGGGAATAATTTCCAAATCAGAGTGAAATAACACACAGAGGCTTCGCTTTTGATAACCTTCTGGGGTCATTGTCTTGCAGATATGCTCCTTGTCCTCTTTGTGGCCTTGCAGGAAGGCCCCCAGGTTTCAGGCCACATCCAATGGTCCTAGCGCCAGCATAACAACCCCTCCCCTGCAGGGCAGTGTTTATGGCTTCTGTAACAGGTTCTGCAAGACTAGTTTCTGGGAAGAAGTCAATGACCTAATTATAGGTCATTAAGAATGCACACTGAGCTTGCTGGCATAAATTCCAATTGCTAGCCCCCAAAATATCAGGGTTACATTTGAATTAGCCCTTTTTAGCCTTCTCAGTTTGGTAATGAGATTCTAACCAAGTGATTCCCAACCTTTTTTTGGCCATGTCCCACCTAAGCATCTCTAAAATCCTCAAGCCCCGCCCCCCCATGACATAATTTTTATTATTCAAAAAGTGAACTCCTATTCATGTGGAGGAAGCCTAAAAGGCCATTACTTGGTATTAACAAACTTCCAAAGAACATGGCATCCATGAAAGAGAAAAATAAAAGAACAAAGGGACAATTGAATTATTGAGGAAGAAATCACCAAGAAATTGTTAGAAAATAATAACATGAAGTGATATGAGAAAGTAGCAAATAAAGTTTCAAAACATATAATAAAGAACTGAAATGCATAAATATGTCACAATATATATTTACAGAGTGTATATAAGGCCACTAGAACCATAAGAAATGCAAAAAATTCACTGTTAATAACTCATTATGGAATTTCCCCTCTTAAAATTCAAATTGCCACCCCCCCATGGGGCATATGCCCCATGTTGGGAACCGCTGCTCCCGCCCCTCACTACACTCACATTGAGAGTCTACCTGGGTTGAGATTTGGGGGTTTGCAAGTGACATAAAGCAAGTGCCAGAGCCAAGTAGTTGGGTGCTAGCAACAGAGGAACCATAGTTGCCATAATATAGTGTGTGATTTGTCATGGAGAGTGCAGGAGAGAGTTGTCATCCTTGATGCTCTTGCTTATGACTTCAATACCTGCACATATGTGTGTTTGCTCTTTGTTGAACTAGAAAAATAACAGGAAGAGGTTTGGCATGGAATGAAGAAGTTTTAATTAATTTTTAGATATATATTAGACTACCTATTTGAAAATTTACACAGATTTTTAAAAATATGATTGTATCAAAAGTATACATTTTGGTGTTATACACATTTTTAAGTTATGAGCACACATTTTTTAAATTTAAATTAGGGAGAGAATGAGCAAAAAGTAAATAATGAAGAATCTATCACATGTATAGAAAGATATATTTATGCCTCGCCAGTGTGCTTCAGTGGTTGAGCATTGGACCTATGAACCAGGAGGTCAGGGTTCTATTCCTAGTTGGGTCACATGCCCTGGTTGTGGGCTCGATCCCTAGTAGGGGGCATGCAGGAGGCAGCTGATCAATGATTCTCATCATTGATGTTTCTGTCTTTCTCTTCATCTCCCTTCCTCTCTGAAATCAATACAAATATATTTTTTTTAAAAAAAGGTATTTTTATGAATGTGATGCATTAAACAATGGGAAATTATTCAGTGCTAAAAGGAAATTAACTAGCATGCTATGATAGGACATGAAGGCAATTTAAGTATATATTACAAAGTGAAAGCAACCAATCCTAAAAGACTACATGCTGTGCAATTCCACCTATATGATATTCTGGACAAGGCAAAGCTGTAAAAGATCAGTGGATGCTATAGGTTAGGAGAAAGTGACAGATGGATAAGCAGATCAAAGATGCCTTTTAAGAGAGATAAACTATTCTGCATGATACTATAATGATGGATACATTAAAGGTGTCATTATACATTTATTCACACCCAGAGACTGTACAACACCAAGAGTAAAACCTATGGAAATTATGAACTTTAGGTAATAACGATGTGAAAATGTAGGCTTAGTTGTAACAAATGCCCCACTGATGTGAGAATGTTGCTGTACAGGGGATGCTATACATATGGGAATGGGCAGGGGGTATATGAGAGATCTCTGTACCTTCTGCTCAATATTGCTGTGAACCTAAAACTTCTCTAAAAATAGTCTGTTTATAAAGGTATTGTATGTGCTCTAAACTTTAGTAAAGATCACTGCTTATATGGCACATATCAATGAAACAATCACATTAGTTGCTTGCTAATTATCTTTCTACTTTGCATCCATTCAAACACAATCAGACGAATGTTGTCGGTCAAATGGCTATTACAACTTTAACTACAATGAAAATGTTCATGAGCAAATTTCTGAAGAATTTCTGCCATATGGCCCTAAACATTTTAGTGGCAAGAATCACATCCTAAAGAATTGACATAATAGTAAGCTTTGCATTTTATTAAAAGGTTAAGTCGTAAAGATAAGAAATTGAATAGATATTGGGCGTGCAAGAGATGAAGTTTGGTTGGAATTACAAAGAGGAGAGTAATATGTCTCCTTGAAAAGAGCATTTGAGCAAAGGCTTGGAAAAGGCGCGTTTTCACTGAGCCTCTGGGAACCAGGAGGCATGGCTGAGACTTGCCCAAACACGTCTCTCACTCACCGGGTCTATCCAGATTCCTCCATGAATACTAAGTATTGTTTTTCAAAATTTCTAAGCAAAAGGCATCTTCCTGCTCTGTCAGGACTCCGTTATCCCTTGCACTTAGCAGAAATCCCTGGTGACAAGCCTAGTAAGATGACATTTCATTTTGAAGCAGTGATGTGGATTCCACCCAATTTTTATTTTAAAGTGGTCATAAATCTGGTGAGATAACAAAGAGGTTGAACCCCCCTGCCCCCCGTTTATGTTGCATGTGAGTCAGATGTCAGTGTTGTCTGATGTTTTCTAAAACAGTTTAGACATTTTTCCTTCACAGAAGACTTCTCAGTTATATAATTGCTGTATCTTGTGTAAATTAATGTATGTGTAAGTATGTGTAAATTAGTGTAATGTAATTTATTTGAATTTATACTTACTAATTAATATAGCTAGGTGGATATCAATGAGTGCAAAATATTATATGTTTTCATTCAGTTAAGTACAAATAATATTTGCTCACATTCATTATCAACCATTAAGAAATTGATAAACCTATCCAGCAGATGGCAGTGTTACCCCAATTTGTAGATATTTAATAGGTTATTTTGGTCAAATCAGTGGGGGTTGGGGGTATCATTTAATTTAAAGGGAATCATTGTTCAAATATACAGAAATATGATACCCATATAGACAGAAATTCAATAATTTGCATAGACTATATCAAGAAACTATTATGTGTAGAAATGATAAATTGAATAATAACTATAAGGAGTAAGAACACTATTAACTCCAGACTTTTCTAAGGCAATTATGCATGCTAGTTTAGTAGAGGAAACTATTAAAAGTATAACCTTAAATATACATTTTCTAAAAGGGGGAGGGTAATACAAACTTTAAAATACAAATAGAAGGAAGTAAAAGAATACTGTTTTCATATAAACAAAGGATAAATCACAGCACAATACAAATTAAAAAAAGAAAAGAAAAATACATTTAACAAATTCAGGTATAAAGTAACCACACCATACTTATGCTTCTAGTTATGATGAAGTAGCAAGAAGCAATCTAACTCTTCCACTGAGAACAATTAGAAAGAAAGAGATAATAAATTTACAATCCATTCAAGGACATAAGAAAGCTTCTGGAGAAACTAGGATTGAGGGGGTCAAGAATCAGGAGACAGTCCTAACCGGTTTGGCTCAGTTGATAGAGCATAGGCCTGCGGACCCAAGGGTCCCAGGTTCAATTCAGGTCAAGGGCATGTACCTTGATTGAAGGCACATACCCAGTAGGGGGTGTGCAGGAGGCAGCTGACCGATGTTTCTCTCTCATTGATGTTTTTAACTCTCTATCCCTCTCCCTTCCTCTCTGTAAAAAATTAATAAAATATATTTTAAAAAAAGAATCAGGAGCCAAGGAAATCATGAGGAAGTGAGCTGATATTCTGCAGCTACTTTATGCAGTCTACAAATAGAACGTGAGGCTGAAAAGAGGAGTCTTTTGTGGGCAGAGGGAGGCTGATCAAGAAAAAAAACAAACAAAATGAACAGTTGAGCCTTTGGTTTAGGGAAAGAAAATTAGAGACTTTTAGGAAGAAAAGCTAATTTAAAAGAGTGAAATGAAGAACTGAGCTCAATACACAGATAGTAAAACACACACACATACATTTGTGTCCTGGCCAGGTGGGTCAGTTGGTTGGAACTTTGTTCCATACAACTAAAGGCGGCAGTTTCAATTCCTCTCCCTCTCCCTCTCTTCCTCTCTTCCTCTCTCCCTCTCTCCCTCTCTCCCTCCCTCCCTAGTGTAGAAAACGAACAAGCAAATAGACATTTTTTATATACTTACAAAGAGCTCTGGAGTAAGACACTCACTTGCATTCCAGCAACTTATCCCAAGATTCACCATTGTGAATATTCATAAGATTGGACCAGAAACCACACAATGAGTTCACAAAAAGAGAAAATAGCCTATCTGAGGCCTCAAATTATGAGAGGGGGGCGGGGAGGGGAGAGAGAGAGAGAGAGAAGAGATGACAATTAAAATACATGTAGGATGGATCTCTCTCATAAATACACACACACACACACACACACACAAAAGAGATCCATCTACAACAAAAAACAGTATTCTCTAGACCTTAAATATATAATTTTTAAACTAAAAATTAAATAGATGAAATAAATGATCAGTAGGTCCTTTTTGAGGCTTGAATTAATGCTCTAGAAAATCAAGGCAAGAAAATCTCAAAGCACAAAATGGAACATTAAAGTGAAGTAATCATGAAAGAAACAATTTATAGAAAACTGTGAATAGGGATCTGAAAAGAGAAAATGAAACAGATGTAAGAGAGACAATAACTAAACAATTTATAGAATAATCAATGTCCATTCAGTAGGACAGATCTGAGTCTGCGGATTAAAAGGTGTCACTATTATTAGGGTAAATTAACAAGAAAATATATAGAGAGGACAAAGTCTAGTAAAAATGCTGTATTTTAAATAAGAAGATAAAAATGTTACAAGTTTCCAGACAGAAAGAGCAAAGATATCCAACTATCGTCGGGCTACTGATATGTAACATTGGAGCCTGAATGCTATGGGATCCACTATCTACCCATATTATCATTCAGGGTGCTACGAGGATAGCTGAGGATATTCACAAACTCCAAAATGTGCTGCATTTAAAGATGGGAGAAACGGATAGAGCACAAATACTCATCTACTGTGTATTCAACTCCATAGTAGTTAAAGACACACTCTGTGGGAATGTGCATTGATTTCTAAATAGGATTTGGTTTTTACATCTTGAGAGGAGAAATATTGTAGAGGGGATTATAATCAGCACTAAAATACCCATAAAACATGGGACCTATGTTTGGGAGAATGAGCATAGTAGAGGAGATTGTCAAGTCTTATCCTACCAAGAGAAAAGTAGCAGAGAAATTAAACCACTGTGGTGGGGAAAATGATGTCTCAGAGGACACTTACTGTTTTCTCTTAATAAATAGTATAGGTGTCTGATTAGAAATAATGGGGAAATACAACAATAGAAATTTGGTTAACAAGGGAATAAGGGGAAAGAAAAAGTTACCATAATGATTCAAACAATAGATCGACCGCAGAAGCAGATAAGAAGGCCCAGTAAGGAGGCAGTCAGTAAGGAGACTGTTGGAACTGTAAAGCAGGGCAGAGCTTCTCTTTTTTCTTTTAAAAATATAATAATTTCTATCAACTATGTCACTTATGCTGATACACTGTTTTAAAATGGATAAACACATTTAACTTTTCTATTGAAGTTTTGAATATATTAAGTGTTAATAGATAACCCACTGAAACCAACATTTTTTTTTATTCTCCATTATTTTTTAAGAATCTAAGTGGGTTTTTTAATGAAATTTAAGGAAAGGTTTTTATCCACCAGTTAAAGCAGACCACAAATTATAAAATCTTAGAACTAATCGCAGTAAGAACCTTAAAAAAAAAAAAAAAAGAAGAAGGTGAAGAAGACGTTTCTCACAAGTTCTGGACACCAGAGAAAGGAGCATGCAGAGTTCAATGGAAAAGAGAGCTGATCTGACCTCTGCTACCTGCCTGTTAGCCTGGCAGGTGATATTCCAGGGCATCTTGCTTTCTGTCTTCACCTGCTGCCACATTAACACAAACTATTATTGTTGGAAAGACCGTGGGGCATCATTGTTAAGCTGGCACAGAGCCAACAGGTTGTCTGTTGTGAAGAAAAGTGTTGCTGTGCATTAAGTATTGATTTACTTTATCAAAATTCTAGGAATACATTTAAAGCAAATGTATTGCTTGATCTATCAGGTCAACCTCAATATTTTAAATGTATTCAATATGTATGGAATACACACTTATATATTCATAAAGAGGACATGTATTATCTAATCTAATAAAAGAGCAATATTGAAATTGACCATTTCTACGGGATGCCTAAGCCACGCCCACCAGCCAATCAGAGCAGATGTATGCAATTAACCCAGCCAAGATGGAGGCTGGCAGTCACGGAGCTGGAGTAAACAGCAGGCTTCTGTTGCACCAGGAGTAAACTGTCTGCCTAGGTGGCTGGACTTCTCCTGGCTCAGGCAACATTGTTGCAACATTGTTTCAATTATAAAAGCCTCGGAGCTGAAGCAAACAGCAGGCTTCAGTTGCACCAGCGATGGAGGAAACTGCTTGCCTAGGCCAGCTGGGCCTCTAACTAAGGCAACATTCTTTCAATTATAGAAGCCATGAAGCTGAAGCCAACAGGAGGCTTCATTACCTGCCTAGGCCTCAGCTTAAAGGAACAGTGTATCAATTATAGAAGATAAATAAACCCCAGAAACCTGCTTCCAGCCAGTCTTGCTGGGACATTGGATCAATGGGAGCTGTGGGCAGCCTGAAAGCCTGAAAACAGCCCTCAGGCCTGCACCCAAGCTGGCCACACCTCAATGGGGTGAGGGATCCCACTGGGGGGCTTGGCCAGCCTGCAAACAGCCATCAGACCCTCACCCAGGCTGGCCAGGCACGCCAGCAGGTGGACATCCCCAGAGGGGTCCCAGACTGCGAGAGGGCACAGGCTGGGCTGAGGGACCTCCCAAGTGCACAAATTTTTGTGCACCGGGCCCCTAGTAATGATAATAAACTATAACATGTTGATAATTTACATATATTTAAAAGTTGATATTTTAGGTAAGTAGAACCGTAATGCACATTTGTTTTATTATGTAAGGATTAGAAGTTTTTATTCTATTTAATTGTCCTGAACATTAATACAATTGAATATATTGTTATGTGGAAATAGTAAAATTATTTTACTTAATAAAAGGAAACATAACATCTTCTCCTGAAAAACATGAATTGGTGATGAAAAAATAAAAGCTTATATCATATCACACTATTAACAAAGATACATTTTTTAATTTCATTAAAGGAAATTATAAAAACAGAGCAAGCAAACTGTTCTTGCTTTTATTTCTGACTTTGATGGGAAGAATTTTTTTTTAAGTTTCAGAAAGTCTTCTTTAGTTAGTATTTTTCTTTACTGATATAAAATTGATCAGATCTGATTAATTATATTATTATAAACAAGTAGGAGTATATGGCTTTAAGTTTATCTACCTTCAAAAATCAAATATGAAGCAAATACTACTGTTTTTTAGGTGATAAAATTTGATTATACAATTACACAAAACATTTCAACATATGGTATGTAATGATAAAATTGAGGAATAATGCTTATTTCATAAGAATGCATAATGAGCCCTAGCTGGTTTGGCTCAGTGGATAGAGCGTCAGCCTGCAGACTGAAAGGTCCCAGGTTCGATTCCGGTCAAGGGCATGTACTTTGGTTGTGGGCACATCCCCAGTGAGAGGTGTGCAGGAAGCAGCTGACCGATGTTTCTCTCTCATCGATGTTTCTAGCTCTCTGTCCCTCTCCCTTCCTCTCTGTAAAAAAACAATAAAAATATATTTTAAAAAATGCATAATGAATACATACTCATTATGAAAATTTGCAAAGTACAGACATTTCTAATGAAGCAAAATTGCCCATAAACTATCACATCAAAATTATAGTGTGGATAGTTGATATGGCCAGCTAATTAATAGACATTTAATCCTTAACAGAGTACAAATCAGGTTTCCTCTGGTCATTGTTTAAGTGGAAGATAATATGGGATTCAGGATTTACCCCAGGGCTATAAACTATTGTTAACTTTCTTACCTTTCTTTATAAAAATCCATCAAAGACAACATGATTCCTTCCAGCATTAACTGCCATCACATTGATTTATGTCTATAAATTGGAGATAGGTTGCAATTATGGAGGGGACCTATAGGGGGGGATGAGGACACCTGCAATACTTTCAATAATAAAAATAATTAAAAAACAACAACACAAATTAAATATTTAACTAATGTATACACATTTTACATAAAAATATTGCAGTAAAGTAGAGCAAAGATTGGACATTTAAATATAGATATGTTTTTAATGAGTGAAACTGAGTTTAGAAGACTTGAGAGGGGGGCTAATGAGTGAAGTAGTGACCCACTCATCTACAGAGCCATAAAAGTCAGCTCAAACAAATTACTGCCTTGAGGCAGTGCAGGTCCAGTACTAACATTGCCAGATATTCTCATGTTTCAAAAGAAATGGGGAATCTGCATCTTTAAATTAAATATCCTGTTTTTTAAATATTTTGACCAAATAAACAAACTACTGTATGTCGGCCACCATGACTCTTCCTCTAAGGCACCTGGTGGTCACATTTTGTTAGTGTTTGTCAACATTACAATGCTTGTAAACAAAAATTTAAGTATATAATATTACAACCTATACTTGGAATTGATATGTCCGAAATCATTTTATGACTTCATCCTCTTGAAAGTAAACAACATTTTTAAAAATACTCCCTGCATACCACTTGAGTAAGCCATTTATTATTTTAAGACTTCCTCAGATTGACTTGTAGATACAATTTTTGAAACTCCTAAACTTTTCTTCTCAGAACTCCTCTTTTTGAGTCTGGGAGAAATATTATTTTGTTTCTTGTGTCATAAAACAGAGGTATTTAACAGTGTGAGATATTTTTCTCCTGGACATTTCAGGATGCTCCACTATTTATATTCTGTAGCTACAGAGCTTCAATATGCAGATATATAGCCACAGATATAGAAAACTCACAGAGGATTCCAAGGACGAAGGAAGTTTCCATTTTTTACTCATAGGCTAATGTCATTTTTGTTATTTTTTTACAAATATGGTTTATAATTCCATCAAAGTAAGCTCCATCCAAATGACATTAGTAAACAAATATGTCTTAAAAATGTCTTTCCCTATTTACTGTTGATGTGGGTAAAGGAAGATTTTTTTTGTGTGTGAATCACAGTTGAAAGGTGGCCACCACATGCTGTCCATGTGCATTTTCTAGTGTCTGGCGTAGGAGTAACTAGTAGGATTCTGTTGGACTGATATACGCTTGTCTTAAACCCTATGTATTGTCTAGCATCTGGCTACACAAAGGTTATATTTTTTGTTCCTGTTACTCTTAGATGAAATGTCTTCTTTCTCCAAATAATGTGCTTAGAAAGTTACACTTTGTTCTGTAGGCTCTTCTTGTCCTTGATATTAGGGAACTGCCCGTTCCACTGAGCCCTCCTGTGTTTCCTTAGAACAAGGGAAGTAAACCTGTCAAGTGTGGCTGAATGGATGACACGTGACTCTGGGGCTTTATAAGGCACAGGAATGGATACTTCTGATCAGTTCAGTTTATGCCTCAGAGACTTTGAGCAAATACGAGTGGAGGGTGGGGATGGGTAAGACAATGAACGGGTACCTCCCATGCATTTCCCATGCATCTACACTCTTGTGCACCAGAGGAAAGGGTATATGTATAAGCAGTTGTCTTTTGAATCATAGTAACTCTGGTTGCACTGGTAACCATAAGTCCTACAATACTTGTGTAAATTAATGATTATTTCCTTTACATTCCAGTGAAGTTTTAAGTTTGTTAATACTGAAACTTCAGTATTTTAACAAAAACTAATGGGGGGTAGTATAAGGGAATGCTAGTCTAATACCATCTTTATTCAGAACTTAAATTATTATATTGAAAATTCCACAGTATAAAATTGTTATACTAGGAAAAAATTACATGTAAACAAAATGGTCTTATAAAAATTAATAACAGCCAATACATACTTAGAATAGAGAGAATATACATAGTTATAAAAATCATGCTGAATGCATTATAGTTTTTATTTTAAAAGTGGAATTTCAGCTTTCCTCTCACTAAGCGATTATCTAAGAGAAAATTGCTATAATTTGTGTGCTATGGACTCCCAGCACTTCCTTTGCTGACTCATTGACTGACTAACAAGTGGACTGAATTAGGTTTAATATCTCTTCAGTTCATCTTTTATTAGTGGTGTGAAAGAACATTAAAAAGGCCAAAACTCAGGTAACAAGAGAGAGAAATAGTATCTGGAAAATCTACTCAAGTGTTCTGAGAATACTATCTGAGAAGCATACATATTCAAGTTACCTAATTTTAAAAGAAAGACACTCCCAGGGTTTGTGTTTTAAGCTAACTGGTAATTTAAATAGTTATATATATCTATGCTTAATTAAGTAACTAAATCTGGGCAAATAAAAGAACTCTTCCATCTTAGCACACATTTCTTTATTTTACTATTTTTTTTACTTAAAACATCAGCAAAAATATATTGCAATGATGCACTTAGAGGTATTTGCAGATTAATTTGTCAAATTATCATCATTTTACTGGGTCTTGGTATGTAGATGAGGGATCTAAATGTATTTAGTAAACTTGTAGGAAAAGATGAAAATTCTAGAAATGACTTCCAGTTTCTGTTTGAAAAAAAGTAAGCCAGGAACTATTAAACAAATGGCAGAGACCATTTTAAATCTAGCAATGTGAAAGGAGAGATTGTTCCTGAAGCTTTTGGTATAAATATGGAAACCAGGAAACTTGCTTACATCCTCGGCTGTGAAATGCTGAGTAATAACAATAGCTTCTAGGCAGATATCAAGTCTGTTAAAAACCTCATACAGATGAAAAGAAAATAGGACAAATGTAATTAGAAAGGCCATTCTGATCACTGGTTTGAAGATCAGCCGTACTTATCCATTGGTCTTGGAATCCATGATTCCAAGACAACTTAACTACTGAGACTACATGTGTTATCAGACTAATTAGAGAAATTGGCACTGATGCAGTAAATGGGATTGAACTAGAGCAGCTTTAAAATGTCAACACTTTTATAAAGCATTTGGGTTGACAAGAAAAAAAATTCATATTACATAAATCAGAATATAACAATCCTATGGGCGCTATTCTGCCCATTACAGTACTATTATGGAGGAATGAACAGCATACAGGCTGTGGGATCTTGTTTGCATTAATTAATTTTTCTGAGATTATTGTCTCTCCTATTAAAAAGAGAAAGAATGTTTTCCTCTCAGGTTTGTAATGCAAAGCATTTTCTTGAAGATCATTAAAATTATAAATCACTATTCAAATGAGATATTATTTTATATGTCACAAATGTCTTTGCCTAGGCAGTGTTATATGATACATTCTAACATCACTCCAAAATATTTTCTCAAGTCTTTTACAGCTTATAATGCTCCAATGTGTATTTCTGTATATTGTGGCTAACATTTTAATAGATATGATTCCAATGGCTCTATTGAATAAAGTTTGAGAAATGTAGGGATAAGTACAGTAAATTACTTCTTTCAGACTTCTTGGAAACTTTAATATGCTAATATGCTTTGTGACTTTCCAAGGGCATGTGTGAAATAATCTGTGTGATCTCAAATACGATTGACCATGATTAACCTTTCTTTAATCATGGAATATTATGAGGGATTCATGTCCTATTTTATAGGCTACCTTTTTGTTATATTGATCATTTCCTTTGCTGTGCAGAGCTCTTAAGTTTGATGTCTTCACACTTGTGTATTTTGTTGCTTGTGCTTTTGGTGTCATATCTAACAAATCATCTTTTGACCAATGCCATGAAGCTTTCCCCTATATATCCTTCTGAGAACTTTGCAGTTTGGAGTCTTTGCTTACATTTCTGATATATTTTGAGTTGTACAGGATAAGAGTCCATTTTATTCTTTCATGTATGGATATGCATTTTGCAAATACCACTTATTTAAAAAGTCATCTCTTCCTCATTGTTTATTTTTGGCACTCTTGTTCAAGATTAGTTGGCTATATATGTGTGGGTATATTTAAAAAACAACAAAAGATAATGAGTTGATAAGGATGTGAAAAAATAACAATCCTTGTACACAGTTGGTATGAGTGCTAATTGGTGCAGCTGCTTTCTAAAAGAAATAAACAAAAATAAGACTATCGTATGATTCCACTTCTGGGTATAAACCCAAAACAATTGGAACTTGATCAATGTAAGAAAATTAAGATTGAGATTATGCCTCTTCCTCACCCAATAGTTCACTTCTCTTTGCTAAACAATTCTAATTTCAACAACATTTTTATATGATGTATTTGACAGTTCTCTTAATGCTCTCTATCACCTCCCTGATTCTATTTTTTAGAGGAATGTTAAAAATAATTCTATTGAAGTGTGCTATTTAGACACACAGATGTGGTCAGTCTTATACAAAAGAGAATGATCCAGCTCATCTCCTTTAAGGTTATGTGACTCTTAAATTGCCTTATAATGAGATAAGTAATATAACATCTTCACATAAATTATTTACCAACTTGGCTAACACATTTTAAAATTAGTCAACTCATTATTTTATTCTGATGGAAGATATTTTGCTTAGTTTTCTATGTATAATTTTATTTCTCATTTGATATTAATTTTCTATATGATATTGTTATTAGTAATATTTTTATTCAATTCATTGGTTAATATTAGCAACTGACTTTTATCCACAATTTAAATCATGTTTTCTGTATTATCAGATAATAAACATATATTGACTATCCTAGGATCCTCTTCTTTAGTATCTTTCCTCTAGCTTGACCTCACTCTAATCATCAACTTTTAAAAATTTAATCATACAGATAGCAATATTTTTCACTTATTTGTCAAGCTTTTGTATTCAATTATTCCTTTAAGCATAGTATGAGAAACTGTGTCCAATGACTGACTGAACTCAAGATACAGTATTACTTTATTATGTTCCTTAAATCTGAGGCAAACCCTTAAGCCATAAAACTAACCTGCTTTAAGGCACAGAGAAATGGAGCAAAGGATAGAATAGAGTATTCAGGGCCTTAACAACAACAACAAAATTCAAAAATGATGTTATATTGGCATAATCTGATTTCTTCACATGTGCCTCTAGATCTCACCCTATGATTTAATGGACCTTGCTCTATTGTGATTCTTTTTTCTTCCTCCACATTTTTATTTATTTATTACATACAGTTTTACAAAGATTAGTACATATATCTCTTTTTTCCCCTGCCCTTCCCCCCGCCTCCCCTACCCCCCCAGTGTTTTGTGTCCATTGGTTATGCTTAAATGCATGCATAAAAGCCCCTTGGCTGATCTGTTACCCCCCCCCACCAACCCTCCCTGTCCTTGTTGCTGTAATTTGACAGTCTGTTTGATGCTGCTCTGCCTCTGTATCTATTTTTGTTCACCAGTTTATAATGGTTATTATCATCCATAAATAAGTGAGGTCATGTGGTATTTCTCTTTCATTGACTGGCTTATTTCACTTAGCATAATGCTCTCCAGTTCCATCCATATTGCTGCAAATGCTAAGAACTCCTTCCTTTTTACAGCAGCATAGTATTCCATTGTGTAAATGTGCCACAGTTTTCTAATCCATTCATCTGCTGATGGGCACTTACCAGAAACACCAATCAGAAAGGACATATGCATCTCTATGTTCATAGCAGCACAATTTACCATAGCTAAGACTTGGAAACAAACTAAGTGCCCATCAGTTGATTTAGTAACAAAGGACAAAAGAAAATAGACAGTACCTATAAAGTGCTGAAAGAAAAAAATAAAAACAAAAACTATCAATGCAGAATTCTCTAACTGGTAAACTTATACTTCAAAATGAACATTTTGAAAATAGAGCATTTTGAGGTCAATAAAATTTTATGCTAATTACAGAAGATAATTTTCAAATATAAGGACATAAATGGATTGAAAATTAAAAATTGAAAATATATAATGTGCAATACAAATGATAAAATCTAAAGTAACTATATTAATATCAGGAAAAAATAGGGTATGAGACAAAGAATATTACAAATGATAAAAAGAAACATATTTTTGTAAATAGATAAATTCATTGAAAAAGTATAGCAGTCCCAAATGTGTATGAATTTGACAACAGAATCTAAAAATATACAAAGAAAAAATGACAGAAATAAAATGGAAAAGAGATATTCCAAAATTTTTATAGATGAAAATTTGATATCTTCTCTTTCAAAAAAAATCAGTAAATGAAGAAATTTGAACACTATCAATCCATTTAACCCAATTGACATTTATAGAGTCCTCCCTCGATAAATTGGAAATGACTGAAGTCATACAAAGTATGTTCCCTAACCCCAATGGATGAAATTAGTGGATAGTATCAATGAAGTATCAAAAAAATCCCAGAGGAGTTAAATTGAGCAACAGACCTCTAATTAATAAAGAAGACAGAAAAAATATAAAATATTCAAAATTGAATATTCAAAAAAATAAAACTAAATTTTGTGGGAGAACCTAAAGAAGTATTTAAATGCATTTCCTTGCATGCTTATATTAGAAAGAAGCATCAATACCTTCCCAAGTGCAGATATTACTATAATAGATTGAACATCCACTGGTACTTTATACTGTACTTCAATTTATCCATTTTTTTATGATATCTCACTGATGAGTTCAGGAAACTAAATAAAGTTATGTAACAGGACTTGTTAGTTGAAAGCAAAGTGATTTTATTCTCTTAACAAAGTAATACAAGAAGTAAAGCATTAGCAATGCCTAAGTCTGAATATTAAGTTCCAGTCATTGTTATACTTATTCTGATGTCCAGTTGTATAGAAGCAATGGTGGCCACTTTCTTGTTCAAGCTTTTATTGTCCTCAGTAGGACTTTCACTGGCCATACATGATTTTAAAAGCTGGAGACAGTATTGCATAGAGCTTCCTCTTATTTTGAATTTTGTCTTACAAAGACCTATATCAATTTACTAGATCTCCCATAACAAATTACCACAAACTGGTTAGCTTAGACAACAGACATTTATTTTCTCACAGTTCTAGAACAGTTCAAGATCCTGGTATTGGCAGGACTGATTTCTTTGGAAGGTTGTGAGGAAAAATATTGTTCCATAACTCTCCCTTAGCTTCTGGTGAGTTTGTGGCAATCTTTGATATAACTTTGCTTTTAGAAGCATTGTACATTCATGTTTACATGGTGTTACCCCTGTGTGTTACTGCCCACATATTTTCTTTTTAAAATGACACCAGTCATAATGGATTTTGATCCTTCCTAATGATTTCATTTTAACTTGATTTCCTCTGAAAGACTCCATCTCCAAATAAAATCTCATTTCTGAGGTACTGGGGGTTAGGACTCTTTAACAAGGATTTTTGGGGAAGAGGGATTAGCGGCACAGTTCAAACCATAATAAGACATATTGCATTTTTTTCTTCTGCGATGTAATATTGTAAGACCTGTACAATATTAGCAATCTCTATGAGCACAAATTAGTTGGTGTCATGTATTTTCCAACTTTCACAGTAGCCAAAAACAGAACTTCTAATGCCTCTAGCCAAGCTATTCTAGCCATGCAATCTTGCACCTAGAATATTTATATAGTTTTACAGTTTCACAAAAGAAGAGCTAAGACAATCCAAATATTCAAATAAAATGAAAGCCATGTCAGTTCCAATATTGAGCTAGTTCAGAAATGTAAGCAACTCCCACCTCACTTTAAAAGAAGAACAGAGATCTGTTTCTTCACATGTTTTTTGTCTCTGCCTCATTTATCTTGTTAATTCTCCAAAGCCCAAGAATTGAATTTTTGCTTTATGACAGCAGCCAAATGTATTCTTGGTTTTTCCATCAGACTCTCTGCTCAGTGTGCTTTGAGTTTTCATATCTGTAATCTCTACTACTCCCTTGTTCTGATCGTCCTGCCAGCCATCAGCCATAAAGCAGATGTGTTCTTTCAGGATTTTCCTGAGATCCACATTATCTGCTATTTTTGGCCTCCTACTAACCTTTCTACTGGTGATTTTCCTTTAGTAGAAAACCTACCTTTCTTACAATTATTGGCATGTTTTAAGGGTCATTGTTTGCTTTGAGTTTCTTATGTTCTTTCAAATTGCCTCTTTTTGGAGGGTATTGGTGACCCACAGACTACTCTGCTGTAGCCTCATCACCTTTAGGATCTGGAGAAAACCTCTCGGAGATTTTGATGGTACTGGTCTAGTACACCCTTGTTGCTATCATACTTGCTGTGGAGCTCACAGCCATCACACCTAGGAGGCCCTCTCTAGGCTATGATGCCCTCTCCAGGCTTTGAAACCCACTGAGGCTATGATGTCTCAGTGACTTCTGAAGATGCTGAACTGGAATACTTTATGGCTATCCTAATCAGAACCTGGCAGAACTCAACCACTAGCATTCCCTATGACCTACCACTGCCCCTAGAAGAGATGTTTTCCATTATGGTGTTATGTACATGGGTTGGACAGACACTATTTTCAAAATCAGCAGCACTGATACAACTTGAGTGTATGCTTTTATGGACATTACCTGTCCTATATAGTAGTTATAGATACATACCATAGTACAGACTGAATGTTTGTGTCCCCCACAAAGGTATGTGTTGAATTTATAGGTCAGTGGAGGAGAGACCTCTACATGATTACATAGCAATACAGATTCCCTGGGTAGAGGAGGGAGCTTTGTATTTTTCTTGGAGAAAGAAGAACCTCTAATAGTAGCTGCTAGAATCAGCCTGTTCTTTTACTGAGCCAACTCTGAATGAGCCGAGCCAACTTTCTATTAAGTTACTAAAAGATTATATATGTAAAGAAGGGATTGGGGAATGAGACTCCATGGCATCCATATCTGTTTCTTTTCACAAAGCTACAGAAATAAATATATATGGGGAATAATACATTTTAGCAATGCATATCTCTTGTACATCTTTAAGAAAGAAATTCTATATAATCACCATTATACTATTATTGATCAGTCTTTTGTACTGGGATAATTGAGCAATTTTACCTGAATGCATGCCAAGCAGTTTTGCTTCCAGACCCATGGAATACTATGGTGGAGTTCAATTTAACTGGATATTGATGCCCTTTTTGTTATAATAGTCTAATTTTCAAAAGAGTAGCATTAGAAGAGACAAGCGGTCTTTAAAGAAATGTACGATAATAGTTTCTAAGTGTCCTTTTGTCACTTTAAATTACCCTGAAGAATCAAGGTAAGAATAAAAAATAAATAAAATATATCAGAGCCATTAGGAGACTTTAGAACATTTTTGAAATATCTATTCTTTCAGAGTAATTAATGGTCCTTCACATTACATAAGTATATTCATCAATTAACAAAGGAACACATGATATATTAATCCACTAGTTAGGTTCTTCAGAAGATTCTTTTATATTTTACAAATACAATAATTTATGTCATGTGAATATGTTTAAGCATTATTTATTTACCTACTTAAAAAGATAAATTAAAGCATTTCATGTTAAGCCATTAGTGGTAGTAGCAGTGTTTCTTTGTTTAAAAAAAAAAATCAAGTCATACCAAATATAGAAGCATTTGTATGTACAGAATTAAAAGTATTCCCTGAAAAACAGTCTACAGTTAGAATAAGCCTTTGTAATGTCAAAGTTCTAAATTAAACATGATATTTTGCTATTGACTTATCTGTCTTTTATTCTATCTACAGATATTTATATGCTAATGACCATAACAAAATCTTAAGCTATGCACAAGCAATGATTTCTCGGGAATTTTCCTCCTCTTAACAGGAATAGTTGTGTTCCATTGTCTTCTTACCTTGTGTTTTTCTTCCTTTTATTCCTCACCAAAAGATGTTTTTACTGATTTTCAAAAAGAGATAGAAAGGAAGAGGAAGAAATAAAGAAACATTGATGTGAGAGAGAGATAAATGTGAGACAGAAACATGGATCCCTTGCCTCTCTAAATGCCCCCACATTGGGGACCAAACCTGCAACCGGGGTATACGCCCTGACCAGCAATCAAACTTGCAACTCTTTGGCACATGGAACAATGCCCCAACCAAATGAGCCACACTGGCCTGTGCTTACCTTGTGTTTTGAACACTAT
This sequence comes from Murina feae, assembly GCA_004026665.1. Taxonomy (NCBI): domain Eukaryota; kingdom Metazoa; phylum Chordata; class Mammalia; order Chiroptera; family Vespertilionidae; genus Murina; species Murina feae. Next base: position 42,880 of record PVJC01004119.1, on the reverse strand, counting down.
TGTTCTATCTAAAGATTGATCAATGTAAAACATTAACAAAATAAATGATAAATAAAATGTGATTATATCAATAGATGCAGAAAAAGCATTTGATAAGATATAGCACCCATTTATGATTAAAACTCTCAATAAAATACTAATAGAAGGAAAGTACCTCTACCGGCAGATAACATGTGTCTTTATATAGAAAACTGTAGAGAATCCAAACAAAAAACTATTAGAAACAACAAATGAAAACAGTAAAATTGCAGGATACAAAAATCAATTTATAAAAACCTACTGCATTTCTATGTACTAACAAATAAATTTCAGCAGATAAATGAAAAGATTATTTTTCAATTGCAACTAAAAGAATAAAATACTTAGGAATAAACTTACCAAAGGATGTGAAGGACCTATATACTGAAAACTAAAAGCATTATTAAATGAAATTAGGAAAGACAATGAAATGGAAAGATATTCTGTGTTCATGGATTGGAAGAATCAACATAATTTAAATGTCCATATTACCCAAAGCAATATATAGGCTTAATGCAATCCCCAATGAAATCCCATTGACAATTTTAAAAGGAATTAAACAAAAAATTCATCAGATTTGTATGAAACCACAAAAGGCCTTGAATAGTTAAAGCAATATGAGAAATAAGAATAAAGCCAGAGGTATAACACCACCTTACTTCAAATTACATTATAGCGCAATGATAATAAAAACAAATTATTGGCAGAAAAACAGACACAAAGACCAATTGAACAGAATTGAGAGCCCAGAAATAAAACATGTACATAGGAAAAAATATTTTGACCAAGGAGCCAAAAATACACAGTGGAGAAAATAAAACCTCTTCAATAAATGGGGCTGGGAAAATTGTAAAGCCACCTGCAAAAGAATGAAACTATATTACAGTTTGTCCCTACCTACAAAAATTAATTCAAAATTGATCAAAGATCTACATATAAGATCTGAAACAAATACATAGAAGAAAACATACATAACAAAATTATGGACCTTAGTCTTAGAGACATTTTTTTGTTAATCCTCCCTCGAGGATATTTTCCATTTGTTTTTAGGGAGAGTGAAAGAGAGATGGAAAGGTAGAAAGAAAAATCGATGTAAGAGACACACATCGATTGGTTGCCTCTTACAAGAACCCTGACCAGGACCAAGGCTCAGGAGTAGTCTGCCACCAAGGAAAGTGCCAGAATCAAACCCAGGACCGTTTGGTCCTCAGGCCAATGGTCTGTCCACTTAGCCAAACCAGCTAGGGCTGTCTTAGAGAATCTTTTAATGAATTTGACCTCAAAAGGCAAGGCAAGTAGAGTAAAAAATAAATAAATAAAAAATTTTTACTATATCAAACTAAAAAGCTTCTGCACAGCAAAAGAAACTTTCAGCAAATCACAAAGGCATCCAACTGAATGGGAGAATATATTTGCAAACAACAGCTACAAGGAGTTAATATCCGAACTATATAATAAAGACTCATTCAACTCAACACAAAACAAACAATCCAATGAAACAATGAGCAGAGAACCTAGACAAACACTTCTCCCAAGAATACATACAAATGGCCAATAGTTATATGAAAGGATGTTCAACTTCACCAGCCATGAGGAAAATGCAAATCAAAACTGCAATGAGACCCTGGCCGGTGGGCTCAGTGGTTAGAACATTGGCCTGCATACAGAAGAGTCACAGGTTCAATTCCTGGTTAAGGGCATTGCAGGATTTCAAGATTGATCTCCAACCTCTATCAGGACATGTGTGGGAGACAACCAATCAATGTGTTTCTCTATCATTGATGTTTCTTTTTTTCTCTCTCCTTCCCTCCTCCCTGCCTCCCTTTCACTTGGTTTAAAAGAAATAGAAAAAAAAATATCCTCAAGTGAGAATTAACAACAACAAAAACACAATGAGATACCACCTCACACCTGTTAGAATGACTATTATCAACAAGACAAGTAATAAGAGTGGGGGAGGTTGTGGAAGAAAAGGAACCCTCTTTCACTGCTGGTGGGAATGTAAACTGGTATAGCCACCATGGAAAATAGTATGGAAGTTCTTCAAAAAATCCAAAATAGAGTTACCATATGACCCTACAATTCCTCTTCTGGGTATTTACCCCTATAATTTAAAAACATTTATTTGCAAGGTATATGCATCCCTATATTCATTCCAGCATTAATTATGGTGGTTAAGACATGGAAACAACCAAAGTGTCCTTTGATAGAAAATTGGATAAAGAAAATATGTACATACATACAATGAAATACTATTCAGCCATAAGAGAAGATGAAATACTGACATTTGTGACAACATGGATAAACCTTGAGGATATCATGCTAAGTGAAATAACTCAGTCAGAAAAAGCTAAAAACCATATGATTTCACTTACATGTGGGCTATAAAAGTGAAACTCATGGACACAGACAATAGCATGGTGGTTACCACAGGAAAGGGGAGTGGGGTGTTGTAAAGAGTAAAGAGGATAAATTATTTGGTGACAGAAGATGATTTGACTTTGAGTGGTGGGTATATATTACAATATGCAGGTCATTGAACTGTATACTTGAAACCTATATAGTCTTATTAACCAACTAGAAGCCCGATGCACAAAATTCATGCGAGAGTAGGCCTTCCTTCCCCAGGCTGCCAGCTCTGGCTTCCCTCTGGCACCCGTGACCTGGAAGGCTGTCTGGAAAGATGTCCAGTCTAATTAGCATATTACGCTTTCATTATATAGATGTCACCCCAATACATTTAATTTAAAACGTAAGAAAATCATTGTATTGCTACAGCTTTATAACCAGTGTTTCATAATGGAAAGCATTCTCTCATTCATTTCCCTCATCTATTTTCATATTCAGGACTACTTCCCCCTTGCTCACGTATTTATGTTTCAGTGCACTTTGTATCTCCCTCAGGCTTCATAAATTATCTACACTATTTCTTCAGTAGACCCTGTGTTATGTTACATTTCTTAGAGCAATCAGGCCTCTCCCCAGGTGAGGCTATTTTTTTCCTAAGAAAATATAAATATATGTTACAGGTTTGGAGACTGTTTTTTATTTTACACTTGTGTATAGCTCTAGCCCTGACTCACAATTTTTAGGTACTTTCTGTAATAGGACCTAAAAATATGCTTTAAATTAAATAAAAACACTATATAGAATCAATTCAGGACTTCTGCCTCAGATAAATTGTGCATCCTTAGGAGACTTAGATTCTTGATCTCACTAACATGAAAAAGATTTTCCATTTAACATATAATTTGATCCTGCAAAAACAAACTCTTATACATATTTCTTATGCACTCTTTCTAAATTTTATTTTATTATGCTTTATTTTATTTAATTTTCCAAGTGTGTCTCCACCTGTCCTCTGATTCATCCTATATAAAAGGCTAATATGCAAATAGGCAAAATGGTGGAACAACTGGAACAACTGAACAACCAAACAACCAGTCACTATGATGTGTTCTAACCACTAGGGCGTGCATGGAACATGGTGGGCGTTGGCCACAGCAGGTTGTGGAGCAGATAAGCAGGGCACCAGACCAAGGTGGAGTGCCGGTCATTGTCATCAGGGTGAGTCTCTGGTGGTTATTGAAAAGTCTTTGCTCCCATGAACAATAGTCCCAACCAGTGCTTGCACCTGCTGCCAGCGCAGGAGCTGCTGCTTGCACCCAGTGCTGGCGCCCAGCACTGGCCTCAATTGCTTGGCATGTCATCAGCAGGTGTGAACAGCGGCTGCAGACCCCACTCACACTTCAAGGCTTCTCCACGTGTCTTCCCCTCCCCCCCCTCTCCTGAGGGGAGATCAAGGCCAGCAGCTGCCTCTCTCACCCAATTCCAGTGCTGGCCCCGCTCACACACGCAGCTGGCACTGGAGCCGCTGTTTGCATCTCTGCCATAGGCCCACTCCAGTCCCTGATCACTAGGCACCATCAGCAGGTGAAGCAGCAGCTACAGGCCCTGATCACCCATGAGGGCTTCTCTACCTCCCCGTGCTCCTGAGGGGTGATTGGGGGTACAGCTGTCACTCGCACCCACTGCTGGCACTGGCCCCAATTGCTCCGCACCTTCAAAGGGTGTGAGCAGGGCTGGTGCTATCAGTACATGGGAGCTGCAGCGGTGGCGGTAGCAGGGCTGCCAGCAGAAAGGGGACTGGGGGCCACAGTGGCGGGAGAGGCTGGATGGGGGCTCAGAGGATGGGCTGAAACCCACCTCTGTGCCCATGGCAGCCTTGCGGCCCACAGTCCCCTTCAAGTTCATGAATTCGTGCACTGGGCTCCTAGTTTGTATATAATCATCATTGGCTTAGCAAGTTAAACCACCCAGGAGATTAAAACCATTCACACAAAAGAATATGATCTTATAATACAAAACAAAAGCATCCCTGCACCTGCTTTCATATAATGAATTAAATTGAGAGAGTATTCACTGTGCTTCCTGATTTCATGTGCACTTTTAATTCATTTAGTTTTGGGATGAGTTTGGCATAGCCAAAGTACGTCTTGATACATAGTTTTCCTTTCCTAATTTATTCTCAATAACTAATGATTGAAGGAAAATCATTGAATACTATTCAATTGATCTTTTGACTTAAACTTATTGATTGTCTCCTCCAAGTTGCATTAAAATATTGCCAGAAACAACAATAAAAATATTGCCAGAAAATGAGTCATCAAAAATACCACAATTAATGTCTTTCTTGACTACAGTTATAAAGGCTTCAAGTATCCCTCCATTCACAAGAAGGTGTTAAAATCAGTATTTATTTGCCTACTTTCTTTTCTAAATAGGTTATTACCAGAAATAAAAGATTTTTTCCAAAATGGTACAACTCAGAACAAGAAGAAAGACATGAAAATGTGCTTAAAAAATTAGCACTTTCTCTTTTCTGAATTCACTTCAGTCTCTGTTTTTCATCTTTTACAGAAATATACAATGTTTTCGTCTTTTCACATAATTGTAACTTAGGATTTAAGATTTTAAGATACAATTAGTTTAAAAAAGAATTAACGATAAAATACTATCAGCAGTTTTTGAAAATTTCCTGTCTTAAATATTTCCAATGTTTTGAACCCTAATTCCAAATGGTAGATCAAAGACTGTTGACTAGACATTGTAAGCACTGTTTTCATTGTGATGATAAGTAATTGGTTGGCTTTGTGTATGTGTGTGTGTCTGCATGCATGCTCATGCATGTGTTTGTGTGTGTGAGCTGCATGGTTTCAGGTGTCTATATTAGGTAATGATTTTTTCATGACTATAAAAAGGTTGAAATATTATTTTAAATATAATCTCAGAGGCTTTGTCTTCTCATATCCAAAAATTCACTCTATAAAGTGTCATAGGAAGCTCCTGGACATCTTCAAGTGATCTCTGCAATTTAGTGGCCCAGGGACACGCCCACCTTTACAGGAACTACATGAGAAACCAATGTTACTGACATCGGCGTTATTTTTCTTTAATATCTGGCCATAGGAGGCCTTCACAAGAGGCCTGGAGTCACAAAGCGCGAACGAGTTCTGTCTTGCCGTTGACGTTGAGACATGTGCTCATCCAGACACTGCTGCATTCAATTCCAAACTGCATTTCATGGGTTCCTAGTTTCCTTTTTCATCGGTGTGGAGAACAAACAACTTTCATGTTTCTGATGACAAATAAAATAAAAGCGTAATGAAGGATTGTACAATGAGTCATTGTTTCTCAATATATTCATATTGGGGTCTGAGGATTCAAAGTCACGGCCCAAGACCTTGTAAGTTTTTGATGTTCTTAGAACTACAGAGATGCAAAGCAACAGTAGGGATTCGCTTTAGAATTAGGGAGTTGCCCTAGCTGGTTTGGCTCAGTGGATAGAGCGTCAGCCTGCAGACTGAAAGGTCCCAGGTTCGATTCCGGTCAAGGGCATGTACCTTGGTTGCAGGCACATCCCCAGTAGGAGGTGTGGAGGAGGCAGCTGATTGATGTTTCTCTCTCATTGATGTTTCTACTTCTCTATCCCCTTCCCTTCCTCTTTGTAAAAAATCAATAAAATATATTTTTAAAAAAAGAATTAGGGAGTAGTTTGAACTAAAAGGAAAAAAAAAGAAGAATATGTTAATAATTTCAAAGTATTGCATGTTATTTGTTTCTACAGTTTTTATAAAGAAATACACATATTTTAGTATTGGTATACTATAAATACCTGCTTTTTAAAAATGTATCATAGATTGATTTATGGTGGTCTTAATTAAGTTTAGGAATGATCACTATTCATTAAGGTAATTAGTAAGCATTATGTAATCTGTTCAGTAGAAATGTAGGGGACAAAATTATCATTAAAGATTGCTTACTTATTATCTCCTATCCTAAAATCCCATTAATTACAGATTTTATTTCTCATTCATTGGCAGCAATTCTCCATAGGTTCTGAGTAATTCATAAATACATGTTAACAGAAATAATTTTTTTTCCAGTAAACACTGACTGTTTTAGGAACCCAAACCTTTAAAAAATATATTTATCATGAATATATCCATCAGATATTTAAAAATTAAGGAAATAAATTGAGCATCAATTGTGATTTACTGAATAGAGATTTGTTTCTTTTGTGGATGAACACTGTGTCTTTATTTTTCATTTCCTTTTCTTTTTCTTTTCTTCTCACACCCTGGCCTCTGTACATGACATCAATATAAATTGAGCTCATGTCATTGTGTGTAGTGCAGTCAATCTCCATGCCTCCTGCTCTCCTCATTATGTTCTTTCATCATTCCTCCCTTCTTTCTTAGATACAAGCAAAGAGATAAAATTGCACTGAAAAATGTCTCTAGCATTTTTCTATGATAGACAAGCTAGGAGAAGGAATTCCAATTAATTGGGTGTATTATATAGGAATGTGTGTCTCTTTAATCTATGGGTAAGGGAGAAATATTAAATTGTGCATTTTATTAGAAAAGCAATTGTATTGGTGTTATTTATAGATCCTAGAGAAGTAACACATTGATTAGAGAAGGGAGGAAAGTACTGAATTAGCTTCATCATTGCAAATATACTGCTTTGTACTCAAGGCCTAAACAGCATTCTATATAATAAAAGAGAAAAAAGAGAAATATGCAAATTTACCATTCCTCTGCTACGCTCAAGCCACATCCACAAGCCATACCCACAAACCAATGAGGAGTGAATATGCAAATTAAGCTGGCAGAGATGGTGGGTAATTTGCATACACAGAGCACAGCAAGAGAGCTGGAAGCTTGGGGGGGATGTGGCTCCCTTGGTAGGGAAAAATCCAGAGCATGGAGAGCACCAGGAATTCTGGGAATAGTAGTTTTGGTGGCAGCCCTTAGACCTGAAGCTGAAGCCCCGAGCTCAGGGAGCACCAGGAGTGCTGGGAATTGTAGTTCTGGGGGAAGGTGGATCTAGACACTAGAGCAAAGTGAGCCTGGAGCAAGTTACTGTTGTGATTGGGGATGGAGGGAAAGCAAGGGTGAGAGACATAAGTAAAATCAGAGTGTCTAAGAAAAATTAAAGGGAAGATATCCTAAAACTTCCAGGAAATCTCCACCAATGGAGCAAAGAAAAAAATTCCTCTATTATTCTGTGAACAACAAACCAAACTGGGTTGGGGATCTCAGACAATTCACTCATATGATTGCAAAGATAGATAGAAACTCCCAGATTAGAGAGGGCTCCTTTGAGTGCTCCAAGATTGGAGAGGGTGTAGGTCGGGCTGAGGGACACCCCCTCCCACCTCCCTCCCCCTATCCTCTAGTGCATGAATCTTTGTACACTGGGCCCGTAGTATAGTATAAAAATAATTAAGAATGCCAATATGTCAAATTATTTTGGATGCAAGTTTTGCTTATTTATAACTAAACTCTGTCCATTGCCTAGATCAGGTTGCTGCAGTTTATATTTTTATAAGATAAAGAACTCTTCTTCTGACAAAATCTAGATCTCCATATAACTCTAACTTACATTGTCTATCCTCAAACATTTCTCATACATGCATTTCCTTTTTGTTTTGGTTATAAATGTGGTAATAAAAACAGAGTATTTAAAAAACTATCAGTGAAAAGACGTTCCTATCAAGAAGATATCTAGTTTCTATTTTTAAGCCATCCAGGAACTCAGAAATGGAAAAATAAACTCTCTAGAGGCAATTGTGAAAGAAGGAAAAGTAGGACAAGTGATAAAATGGGTAAGGAATTAGGAATCTGAGTAGAATGAAGAAACATGCTCAGATTGAATGCATGAGTCAGAATAAACTTGTTACACAAAATGTTATGTTACAATATTGGTCAGTTCTAATATAAGATTTGTAGATCAGTTGCATCAGCTCTGGCTTCGTGTTAGCAATGTAGAATGTTGAGTCTCATTCTCAAGAATCTCTTGGGATAGGGTTCAGAAAACTTTGTTTTAACAAGCCTCTCAATTGCTGCATATTAAATTTCTAAAAGTCCTGTGCTAGATTCTAACACTTGCCACATAGTAGACAATCACTGAATATTTCTTGAGAGAAAGAATTCCAGAGGAAGAATGATAATTTCTATGCTTGAGTTGCTTGGGTCATTATAGCATAAAAATAAGACACACATAGTAAGCAAGATGTGGAAATTTTACTCTAGGCCACTACTATAATAGCCATCTATTATATGCTCACCTTCTTTACAGTTTCTTGTACTAATAATTGATTAAACAGCATGTTCATAATTCTGAAGGCAGGTAATACTATTTTTTTTCCACAGACTGACATTGTGCTTCATGGCACTATGGAAGTTCAGCCACACTTCACCTCCTCAGGGACATCCTGTACCCTGTACAATAGGCATATATGTGTATGAGACAGAGATTATAGTGGGTTGCTCAGGCTTAGGGTTAGGATGGGTGTCTCCACCAGCTTAGTAATAGTACTTTCTCTGTCATTCAGTCCATGTTCCTCCATCTGGTCCATTCTGTGAATACTCTAATGCATCCACAAGTGTTGTTCACAATGTCATGTGACATTTGCATCACAGTTATTTATGCCAAAGAGTCTAGTAAAGAAAATTATTATTAGAATTGTCTTGTTTGAAAGTGCTATTTGAATTATTATTTTTAATAAGTGTTTCAAATAAAGAAGACAGTTATTATCCCAAACCTGGGAGAAAGACTATGAATAATTAAAATATATGACAAATTATTGTCCGCTGATGCTACATCCTATACTACCATGTAATAGATTGTTAACACCCAGAAAAACTTGACTATTCCAAGTTTCACTTCTTGCTTCTAACATTCCTGAGTATAGATATTAGCATAAGTGAAATAACTCAAGTTTGGGTAACAAAGAGGAAGAAATGGTATCAAAAGAATAGGACAGGGTTTCTCAAATTCTATACTCAGCCTCTAACTAAGTTAAGAATTTGCTTTATACAGATGCACACATTCCTCCGTTTCTAAGAATTATTCAGTATTAAATTATTATTGGTGCTCGAGTTTTTAAAATATATTTTTATTGATTTCAGAGAGGAAGAGAGAGGGAGAGAAAGATATAAACATCAATGATGAGAGAGAATCATCAATTGGCTGCCTCCTGCTCACTCTGTACTGGGGATTGAGCCTGCAACCCAGGTGTGTGCCCCAACCCAGAATCAAACTTTGACCTCCTGGTTCATAGGTCAATGTTCAACCACAGAGATATACTGGCCTGGGCATTGGTGCTCTATTCAGAGATGAAGAACAAGTATAATCAAGTGTCTTTACTTAGGTCATGCGTTCTCAACAGAGGTGATAGTGCACTAAGAGAGCAAAAGCTTAGTTCTTAAGGAATAAAGAAATGTCTAACTCTTTTTTATCTATAAAGCACAAAGCACATACAGTGCACAAACGAACATGTAAGTATTATGTGTGGCATTAAAATTTAATGTAGAGTGATTAGAAAACAGCAACAATGAATGTTTCTTACGGCCCCTTGGGGTGGGAAAGGAAGGTTAAGAAATGCTGGCTTGAAAAAAGGTTAAATACAGTGGTAGCCATGGCAACTCTATATTGTTGGGAAAGGGAACATCAGAATGACAATCTGGTTGAAAATGGAACAGGGCTAAGCAGTGTTGCAGAAAAAAAGTTAGGCACCAATGCTGGAAGTTTTGTTTCATTTGCATACTGTGGTAGCCAGAATTCTAAGGTGGCTCTTGAGATTCCTGACTTGGTGTCCATGGCCTGTATAATCCAATCCCCTTGAATATAGGCAGGATCTGCAAATATGATGGATGTTTGTCCCATGATTATATTATACAGCAAGGTGAAGTCATTGTGCAAATGAAATTAAGGTACTAAGTCAGTTGACCTGAAGTCAATCAAAAGAGGGATTATGCTCTGTGGGCCTGCCTTAATCAGGTGGAGTCATTAAAAGAGGGTGAGGCATCAGAAACATCCTCCTGATCATCTTGAAGAAAGCAAATGACCTTTTTGCCTATGAAAAGACCTCAAGTGCTGAAGGCCTCAGTTCTACAAAGGCAAGGCAAGAAAATGCCTTCTGCCAGCATCCACCTGAGCTTGGAGGAGGGCAGTGCACTTCAGAGAGCAGAGAAAAACCAGCCTAACTGTTCCAGGACACTGATCCAGGAAAGCTGAGGAAATAAATGGGTATTTCTAAGGTGGTAAATTTGAAACAATTTGTCACAAAAGCTGTAGAAAATGAATATACATTCTCAGTACATAATCTTAAATTTAGATTTGTGTGATTTTATATATATTTGAAGATTGATATGGATAGTAAACCTACCGTTCACACCTGTGCTTCCATTGACAAGAAATAAGTTTTGCAGAAAAAAATACTGGCTAAGAAGCAAAGAGCTCAAATTCTAAGTATTGCCTAGGATAAACATTCTGGTTGAGATCAAATGGATTTTTTTTAAATCATGAAAATGCACTTGGTACTTAGAATTTACAAATATGTTTCCAAATTCTTGAACTGATTTCTCTTTCAATCCAAGGTAGGTATTAGTAAGTACACTTGAGAGTGGAGAATAGTAGCATCTGTACAAGCAAATTGGCTAACCCAAGATGAGATGGTGCTTTGGGAATGGCTCAGACCTAGAAGTTATGTTTTCTGTGAGATTGGAGTACTTTTATTTTATTATAAACGCTGTTAATTATTTTTAAATGGCTCTCGTCATGATATATTTTCTGTTTAAACTGAAAACTGACACATCCTACAGAAGCTGCTCCAAAAATTAAAGATTATTTTCAATTCAGTTTCAGATTTGTAACTATATTATTTGTTAGGAAGTTCTACACTGAAGGAGATTCTTTCTCCATAAAAGTTATAAAGTATGTGTGTCCTTCTGTGCTATAGAGAGAATCCCCATATTCTGTGTATGAGGATATCCATTTACTTATTGTCCAAGATGTCCGAGCATTCACCCACTGGAGAAAGCCATAAACCATTTTCCCCCCAACCCCCAGCTAGGTGCGGCCTGACCGCCCCGACCATTAACAGCAATATCCTGGCATCCATAGCTCCTGGCGTCGGCAGCACCCTGGGGGGTGGAAGCTCCATACACTCCAAAAACCACTTCCTCCTACCCAACCCCTCCCCTTTCTTACCCGCCCCAGACCTTAAAAACCCAGCCCAGTTTGGTTCAAGTGCGGCCTCATGGCTCTCCTTCCCTTCCCGGGGAGCCCTGGTTTGCTCCTAATAAAGCCTGGATGATTCCCAGTTGCCTCCATCTTTAATTCTTTGATGGCTTAACAAAACACTTATCAATATTTAATAAATTCCTTCTCTCAAAAATATGTGTCCATACGCCTCAATTCCTAAATTTCATATTATACATCACACAGTTCATACACACTTTTCAAGAGAGATAAATGCTTCTATTTCTGATGTTCTCTCCGAAGAATTGAAAAGGATCCCTACATAAACTGAGTGCATGGTATCTTTTAAGTTATTTATAATGTGCACATAGCAATGGCACTTTTAGTTCCTCGAGAAATCTTTGCTATACAAATGCCTGCGGGATATTGAGCTACTACAGTTCATACTGTGTTCTTTTCAAAGATTTTGAGTCATCCAGCATGAACAGGTTCTATATTAACAACTTTGATCAGTGCCTCTGTAGAGGTACTTGAAAGCAGCAAGACCCTATGCTAGCTTGTCTCCATAAGGGAACACCGGATGTGGAACTACAGCTCTACAGACTGTGGGAAATGATTATAAACATCACTTATATATTAGGAAGAAACTCCATTGAGAATTGGAATCTATAATTGCAAACCTTTCCTAATATCCATGAGTTTTGATATATGGCAAGTATAGTCTCACAAACATTTTAGACACTTCATATTTATCCCCCTTAACATTATTCCATTTGCCCACCTAAAATAAATATGTAGGAAGAAAAATATTGTATTCATTTTCAATTGTTGATGTAACAAATTGCTGCAAACTTAGTGACTTAAAATAACATAACTTTATTCTTTTCTTGAGGTCTTACTGGGCTAGAATCAAAATTTTATCAAAGATGGTTACTTGCAACTTTGATTCTGATAGCTGCCGATATTCATAAAATTAAAAATGATTTAAAAGCAAGTACTCTACTGAATGCTGTAGGCAACATTCATCCTTTGGTTTCTAGCTGTATTACTTCAATCTCTGCTCCCATTATCACATCACCTTTATTTTCTCTCTGATCTCCCTTCTTTCTCTTATCAGGACACTTTTGATTACATGAAAAGACCCGGATAATTTCCTCATCACCAATTTCTTATCTTAATCTCAACTGCAAAGTTTCTTTTGCCATAAAAGGTAACATTTACTGTTCTTGGGGTTAAGATATGAACACCTTTGGGGGAAACTTATTCAGTCTATTATAAACATTAAAAGTTAATTTTATGAGAATAGTTTGGAAGTCACCGTTTGATGATCAGCCAAAAAGACCTCACAACAAAGGTAAATACTTGGCGGGGTAACGTTAAGGAATTCACTGGGGAGCTAGATGCTTGGTTAGGCTGAGGAGATATCCACTTCATCAGTACAAATTCATAAATTGGATACCAAGAACTGTTAATCTGATTGTTCTGAAAAATTGTTTTAAAAAATAGTGGGATTTACAAAAGGTTAGAAGATTACTATGTATCAAGACTCATTTTTGTTTATTCAACTGGGATATTGGAGACCATATGACTACTAGTCATGTAAGGTGGAGAAATGTTGATGTGGCTAGCACATATATATCATCAAGTTTAGGATTATGATATATATATATATATATATATATATATATATATATATACACACTAGGGGCCCGGTGCACAAAAAGTTGTGCACTTGGCGGTGGGGGGGGGGGTCCCTCAGCCCAACCTGTGCCCTCTCGCAGTCTGGGACCCCTCGGGGGATGTCCACCTGCTGGCGTGCCTGGCCAGCCTGGGTGAGAGGCTGAGGGCTGTTTTCAGGCTGCCCACAGTCCCTTCAGGGTTCAGGTCCCTATTGAGGTACCTGGCCAGCCTGGGTGAAGGGCTGAGGGCCGTTTTCAGGCTGCCTACAGCTCCCATTGACCCAAAGTCCCAGCAAGGCTGGCTGGAATCAGGTTTCTGGGTTTATAATTGAAACTTCTGTAATTGAAACTTTATTGCTTTGAGCAGAGGCCTAGGCAGGTAATGAAGCCTCCTGTTTGCTTCAGCGCCGTTGCTTCTATAATTGAAAGTATGTTGCCTTGAGCAGAGGCCTAGCCGGCTGAGGCAGGCAGTTTCCTCCAAACAGAAACCTACTGTTTGCTCTAGCTCTGTGGTTGCTGGCTGCCATCTTGGCTGGGTTAATTTGCATACAGTCATTCTGATTGGCTGGTGGGCGTGGCTTATGTATCTTGGAGTTGTGGTTAATTTGCATATTACTCTTTTATTAGAATATATATATATATATATATATATATATATATATACACATATATATAATGATCATGAAGTTTAGGATTCATCAGTTAGCTGCCACACATTGGTAATATGAGGGGTTCTTTTCTTCCAGTCATGGAAGGCTTCAACTTCCATAGAGTTATCAAGTGCATGAGGCATTTCTTTTGTTTAATATATTTTTTATTGATTTTTTACAGAGAGGAAGGGAGAGAGATAGAAAGTTAGAAACATCCATGAGAGAGAAACATCCATCAGCTGCCTCTTGGACATCCCCAGGAGGCAACCAAGGTAGATGCCCTTGACTGGAATCGAACCTGGGACCTTTCAGTCCGCAGGCCGACGCTCTATCCACTGAGCCAAACCAGTTAGGGCGCATGAGGCATTTCTAAACAGCAGGTGTAGAACTACATTCATGATTATTTGATTCCTTTTTTGTTTTATATCAAATATGCTTAGAGTAAGTGCACATAAAGGCAGCTACTAACAAAAATGCTTAATAGCGTAGTGCAATAAATCTATGGTACAGACTTTTTTGTCCTGGATTTCAGCCAATATACCCTCCTAAAAAGTACTGAATAATGTCAATTTTTTAATGCATTTTATAAACTCCCAAGTACTTTGTATTTATTAACATATATAATTTTTCATTGTAAACTTATGTGGTAGCTGCTATTTTAACATGCACATTTACGTACTTAGCAAATAACAGGAAAAAACACTTTTGAACCCAGGCAAGTTGGCTTCAGAATTAATATTCTTAAGTTAACAACTGACACTATACTGTCCACATAAAACTTTACCAAATGTCATCAAACTCTGTTCCTAAATACCTGACAAGAATTAGTTGAAAGAACTAATGTGCAAAATGAATGAAGTGATGGAAATTAACACAATTAGACAAAGAACATAAAATAATCAAACATGATGACCCACTGTCACATAAAGAAAAAAGTTCTGTGGAGAACTTAGCCTTCCACATGAGAGCCCTGGAGGCTATCTGGGACAGGTGTGACCAGAAGCCACATCTTCATTCTCTGGATCTGCACTCATCCTCATGGTGGTTCCCTAATCTACTTCTTCACTGTATGTAGAATTATAGATTCATTCATCAACAGGAATTTAACAAATATTTATTGAACACTCTAAGTAATAAAATCAGTGTCATTATGGAGTCAAAAAATCTAATGGTAAATGCATGTTCTCAAAAATATGAAGGGCTAAAAATACCACCACAAATTATCATCCTTGTAGCCTGACTGATGTAGTAATAGCAGAAAGCATTCAGTATGCAAAAGTAGTCTTAAAAACTTTACCTTCTTACTATGCAGATCATAGCCACTGCATCTGTATTGCTTTAGGCATATTTTGAGTTTTGCTCAAATTTTACAAGTACTATCTGTCTCAAATGTGAAGGCATTATACAAAGTTACCTCTGCTTTCAAATCTTATGAGAAATCCATTAAAAAAAATGTGATAACCTTAAAGTTAAGAAAATATTAGGTGGTTAAAACAGTAACATGAGATTCCAAAAAATGTTCTGCAATTATTTCTACAACTTCGTTCTCAACATACCTACCATTTAACTACTAAACCTCCCCCCCCATTTCTCTCCCTGCCCTCACCTCTCTCCAGGTATCTATCTAAACGTGCAAAATCTACCCAGGTGGCCTGGCTCACTGGTTGAGCACAGACCTTGGAACCAGGAAGTCACTTTTGGATTCCAGGTCCTGACAGATTGCCAGCTCAGTCCTGTGGGGCATGTAGGAGGCAGATGATCTGATGATTTTCATCATTGACTTTTCTATCTCTCTATCTCTCCCTTCCTCTCTGAAATCAATAAAAATATATTTCAAAAAATAAAATGAATAAACATGCAAATCCCAACCACACTTTTTCCATACTCTAATTAATCTAACAAGCAAGTTGTTTTTTTTCTGGGGCATTTTTTTTGCCTCTGGCATTAAAATACCGACCTGTAAACCTTCCACTATGACTGGGATTCCAGAAGATCTGGGTCATTTTAAATGGTTTTGGTCCCCAACTCACAAACATCACTTTTGTTTATGCTACTTACCATTAATGGCCTAGTCTTATATCAGAATTTATTTCTGTCTGTTATACATCATTTAACTGAGAAAACTTCAATAAAACAAGCTAAGTCCTAAGTGACAGGTAGAATGTGATTTCATAGGCCTCTTAAAATTCAGGTATTAGAATGTCCTGGCCACACACTGTCCAGAAAATTATCTCTATCGAGCAAGAATATCCTCTCCTGTAGTTGATTTTCATTACTCATTTGCTCTCTAGCTATAGTATCAGGCTTTAAAAACATAAATATATTTGCTAGAAGATTTCCTCTTGTTAGGGTTTTACCATTTGAGAGTTGACGTTTTTGTTTACTAAAGATATAAGCTGTAGTTTTAATATATGCTATCATTGCCATGCTATCAAAGCCTTCGGGCAACGTCCTCATTAATTTATTTTTATTCCCTCTAGTTTATTCTCTCCTATTTTGTAACAGATCCCCTTTTCCCTAGTAAAATATTAAGAGTGAGTTTTGCTATATTTATCATGATTATGGAAACAGGAAACACCATAATGACTGAAAAAAAGTTAAAGAGAGTCCGTAGTGGCTAATATTATGGGCTCAAGTTGTAAGTATAAAAAATCAATTTAGCTGAGAGAGAAAAGCTGGAATTTCAAGCAAGCTGCCTCTATGGGCCTTTTCCCAATTAAAGTAGCTCAGTGCATCTTCAAAAGAAAATAGTTAAAGGAGAAGAGATTAAGAAAATATTAAGTGCTCCAGACACCTTTTATAAAAATAAATTTAATTTTCCCTTCTTAGCTAACAAGCTATTTAATCTTAAATATCTCAAATAGCAGGCCCAAATGAATAGTTCAATTTATTTTGGCAACATTTCCTTATAATTATTTTGGAGTAAAGAACTCGACTTCAAATTATTTTCTGACTACTAAGTAGGACATTGTGAAAATTTATATTTGATTGACCATGGAAGTTATTGTAGGATCATAGTGCCAAAGACTGCTTTCCACAGAATTATTTCTCAGATCCTTTGAAAGTATTAAATTGAATGCTACCACTCAAAGGTGGTTACAAAATAATAATAATGATAATAATAATAATAATAATAATAATACCAACAAAACAGATTTATAAAGTGATGAGTTATCTTTACATACCTAAAAATAAAAACATGATAAAACTTTATCTGGATAATAAACTATCTTGTGGAATTACTATAAATTAAAGAGATACATTTCTCTGTTTTACAGGATTTGGGGCAGTTTCTCTCTCTTCTTCCTTCGCCCTTCTTAGTTGTATGTATTTGTGAATAAAAATGTATCAATGAATCTTGAAAAGAGGTCATATATTCTATTTGATTGTTTTCTAGTAGTCCAGTTGTTTTCTGTAATGTATACATTTCTCATTGCTGGATCTGAAACTTGATTATACCTTACATGCAGCTTTGTAAGTGAACCTTCACTGTTGCATGTGCCAGCAGAAGCTAAGAGATGGCTGACATAGAAGCAAAAGATTTTATAACTCATAGCAAAACAACCAGCTTGACCATTGCCTATTCATCAGCACATTCATGTCGGTTTTCTTGTTTCTAAGCCTCATGGGAGGAACATGAAATGGCCCAGCAGCCCATGGATGCAGCATGCATGCTGCACGCACAGTGGGTTTCGTCACAATTGAGGACCACTGACATTGAGGGATACACTCCTCTCACATCAAGCAGTAAGCAAACCTACTTTTTTTGTTTCATAATACCTCATCTCTCAAGGATGCTTATGTAGGATTAGAAAATAGCTTAAGGAAGCTGACTGCCAAACTAGAAACAGAAACAAAAGAACTGCCCCCAGCCTAGCCAGCAGAGCCAAACCGCAAAGTCCACACAAACTCCGAGAACAGCAATTATGTCAACACAGGGTATGTGGATATGTTTTCCTAATCACAACCCCTAGAGACAAAGAGCCATTTCTGTAAAAACTTGCTAACTGCTTGTGTGGAAACTAACCACCTGCGTGTGGTTTACTGTAGAAACTTGTTAACTACCTGCGTGTAGAAACTGACCACCTGCGTGTGGTTTTTGCCTTTAAAAGCATGTATCTTCCCCTTGCTCGGGGCTCCAGCAAGCAGACTCATGCTGAGCTGTGTGCTGTGAGACCGAGTGCACTCGAATAAATCCTCTTGCTTTTGCATCAAGTGCTGCGTCCAGCGTCTGTCTTGGGGTCGCCGTCCCCTTCCCACGGACAAGGGCTACCTCGGGCCCTACACTTACTGCCAACAAGACCGCGAGAAATGGCATTAACAAAGACCTGTCAGGGCCTTGTAGTCTTGGCATACTCAGCAAGATATAGGAAGACAAGAATCCTAGATTATTTCTAGGACTCATATATTGCCCTTTCCCCAAAAGAGTAAATACATTTGATGACTGGCTTGTCTATACAGCTGAAGAATACTTGGGAAGAAATTTTAGAGTTCTAGTCACTCAATACTGACATATGACTATATGTTTTTCAAGTATGTGCTTTTAATACATATTTTAGAAAAGAGACTTTGAATACAATTTAAACAGTAAATATTCGTGTTTTGTTTAAATTCTGGAAATAAATAAATTCTAATTATTGTCTCTTTTTTTAAAAAAAGTAACTGTTGAAATTATATAATGTAGTTTCATACAAATCTAAGGTTTATAGGTAACCAAAAAAAGTTATTAGTCTAACAATAGAGCCACCATATATTTAAGTCTTTCCTAAATTTTTCAAAAATAAAATTGCTCTCTAGATGAATTTAGGGAGAAAATAAATAATCAGCTTTCGTAGTTCAGACATCTGTTTACTTGAATACATGAGAGCTAGATGAAATTATGTGAAACTGTAGTCACATATTATTTTATAAGTAATAAAAGTACAAGTTTTATAAATTTGAACAAAATTTAAAAGATATTCAGAAAGATAGAATGCATTCTAAAAAATAAAGTATGACTTTGTAAATTACTTTTCTTTCAGTACCAGGCAAAATATGGGAATGTAGGTTTATCCATGTTATTGAAGAAGCTGAACTTCAAATTACTAAAGTGGTCTGTCTAATTTATTGGATTGAACAGTTGTTTGTAGAGACAACAATTTTAAAATTGAATCTTTAAAGGACTCCAAAAGATGAAAAATTACCTTATTTCTTCTTCTTGGCTTGGAATAAAAAATATATAAATCAGAATAATATGCAATTTTTGTTGGTCTATCAGTTACCATATAAAATGACATATTAAAACCCACAGACTCTCTACAATTGAATAGTAATTGTCATTTTATATAGACATGCCTTATCTTTACATTGAATTTATTAACTCCTTGAAAGTAAAAGTCTTTTAAATTAAAATTATTTATTGAAATATTACTGTATGTTTTCTTCACATAGTTTCTCCTTTAGTTTACTCTGGTTAATAAGGATTATAGTTCCTTGACGTATAGATTTTTACCAACTTTAAAACAGAAACAATTGAGTCAAGCCTCTATATATTCTTTTTAATACCCTAAATATACCCTAAATAAGAGCTCAGTAAAAACCATAGGGGAGAGTTAAAAATATTGGGAAACTGAGAAAAGAATAGATTCTTCAAAACACAAAGAAGGTAACAGCAGTCTATGGACCCAATTCCATTTCTTAATGAGATTTTTGCTGACCTTTTATTTATTGATTTATTTATCCTCTCCCCAAGATATTTTTTCATTGATTTTTAGATAGAATGGAAAAGAGAGAGGAAAAGACAGAGAGAAACATCAGTCTGAGAGAGACACATCGATTGGTTGACCCCTGCATGTGCCCTGACCTGGGCCTGGGAGAAGCCTGCAACTGAGGTATGTGCCCTTGATCCTTGACTTAACTTGAATCCAGGACTCTTGGTTCCGCAGGCTGACACTCTATCCACTGAGCCAAACTGGCTAGGGATGCTGACCTTCTTATTCAAATTGCTCATATTGTTTTCCTCCTTAGCGTCCTCTGTTTACCCATATCAATTATTACCTTCTAACATACAATATAATATACTTGGTTTGTTGTCTGCTTCCACTAAAAAGATAGTCCCATGAAGGCAGAACTTTGTTTTGTTTATGGTTGTTTTCTGTTTTACCTACCTTCCAAGGTAAAAGACTATTACACTTTAAAAACTGATAACTAGCAAAATAAGTAATAAGAACATCAAAATCTGAAATTGTTTTACTTTCGAGTGGGAAAGTGAAAGAAAGACAAAAATAGCTCAGATACAAAATTTCAATGCAGTGAATTTTACAGAGGTATATGAACTGTATGTGCTTATTTTATGAATCAATAACTGGATTTATAATCAATTAGATTAATGGATGGCATAGATACAGTATATAAATATGGTAACAGGTGACATTTACACTGATTAACAGGATAATTAAAGAATTTTAATAACTACAGTGCATGAAAATGATTAACAATACATTACTTCCTCCTGCTATATGAAAGGGGAGACTGTGGCAAAGCTGCTTTATTTAGAAGATCAAAAGAGAAAGACATATTTTTGTCAGACATATTTTAAAAAATATATTTTGTAAGTAGTTTTTTTCTATGAATATGTATATTTTAAATAGAGGGAAAAAGAACTCGAATTTATTTAAAATTGTACTAGATCAAGGTCTTAAAAGCCTATAAACCTGGCCAGTGTTGCTCAGTGTTTGGCGTCTACCCATGAACTAGCGGGTTACAGTTCCATTCCTGGTCAGGACATTGCTTGGGTTGCAGGCTTGATCCCCAGTAGGAGGGGTGCAGGAGGCAGCCTATGGATGATTCTCTCATCTTTGATGTTTCTGAAAGGAGTTTTAGGGGTAAAATAGGCAGGTTTGGGAGTTTTAGGAATTAGAGCTCTATTGGAGAGGACTGCCTAGATGAGGGCTTGGAGCTGCCGAAAGGCATACATTCACAGAGGGGGAAAAAAGAGGTGCCACAGGATAAGGGGAGAGGAAGACATCCATTCACAGAAGATTGGGAAAAGCCACAGGGTATGGGGAGAAAGAGGAAACAAACTTTCACAGAGGATAGAGAAATGCTGACAAATGGGAGAAAGAGGAAAACAGATTTTCACAGGAGCCAGAGAATTCTACCACTGAGTGGGGAGAAAAAAAAGGGGGACACCACGTGGGGTTTGGGCTTTGAAGATGATATTCTGCAAAGAGTGACTAATAAGAAGTGAGCATCAAGAGGTAAAGAACTGCAGCCTTTATAAACCTTAGAAAAAAAGGAGCTTAGTGAGCTACCAGCTCAGGACACCCTCCCCATCTGGGAGTCTGTACTTGCTTCGGATAAATTTCTACTCTTTTCCTCTACCACTTTTTGTCTGTGGCTTCATTTTTCAAATCCATCAGGACAAGACCTCGGGAGAGAAATCACCCATGCATCCTGCTCAGGAAAAACCACCCAATTGCCTTCTATCTTTCTCTCCCTCTCCCTTTCTCTCTCTGAAATCAATAAAAAGCAACACTACTAGTATAAATGGCCAGTCTAAGTATTTTTTTCACACACACACATACAAAAATGAACAGAAAAGTGATTGATTACTGAAACACATTTTTCAGTGTTTCCCTTTCAAAGTATACTGAAACATCATAAAAGTTGAGTAAAGTGACAATAACCTGATTTTCTCTGTTCTTCTTCAGATTAGTCCAAAGAGAATAAAAATACTCATCAACCTGTCAGAATCTAAAGGTGTATCTTTATATGTTCATTTATCTCTAGTTTCTTTTTTTAAAATTTCTGTGTAGCACAGTGATAGAGAAGCATTATCTAAATGCCATCTCTATACCTCTTCTTCTATATTTTTATCTTCCTTACTTCAGGGAGGTATTTCAGAGTAGTAAAAATGCACAAAATACTTGAAGAGACTATGAATTCTAGTTTACATATTAATGTAATAATCAGGACAAATTTTCAAACATTTCTGAGGACCAATTTTTCTTTGCAGAAAGATAGATAGATAGTCCTGTGTCACTTAACAATGGGGATACATCTGAGAAATGCATCATTAGGCAATGTCATCATTGTGCCAATGTCATAGAGTGTACTTACACTAACCTGCATGGTGTAGCCTACTCTACACCTAGGCTATGTGGTATACCCTATTGATCCTAGGCTCCACATCTGTATAGCATATTACTCTACTGAATACTGCAGGCAATTGTCACGAGATGGTATTTGTGTAGCTGAACGTATCTAAACATAGAAAAGGCACAGTAAAAATATGTTATAAAAGATTTTTAAAAAATGGTATACCTGCCCTGACCAGTTTGGCTCAGTTGATGGAGTGTCGGCCTGTGGACTGAGAGGTCCCAGGTTCGATTCCGGTCAAGGACCTGTGCCTAGGTGACGGGCATGTCCCCAGTGGGAGGCGTGCAGGAGGCAGCTGATCCATGTTTCTCTCTCATCAATGTTTCTAGCTCTCTGTTTCTCTCCTTTCCTCTCTGTGGACAATCAGTAAAATATATTTTTAAAAAATGGTATACCTGCATAGGGCACTTACCATGGACAGAGCTTATAGGACAGGAAGTTGTTGTGGATGAGTCAGGGGTGAGTGGTGAGTGAATCCCAGGACATTCTGTGCATCATGATGGAGTTTATCAACACTGTCTCACCAGCCCTCCTCCTACTTCCTTATGACAGAGTCAGAACTAGAACACTGAAGCTGTCAATGCCGCTCCATGAACAGGCAGTGGGCTGGATTGATTGGAAATATCAAGGAGAAACTGGCTTGGAAAGGCATAGAGAACCATATTAATGACTGTGTGGAGGGAGTAAAGGTGGCCTGCGGATCAGTGGGAGTAAGAAATCAAGAAGGAGAGATAAAATAATTAAGAAGATTGTCATAACAGTTTTTTTGTCTATTGCATATTGAAGCAGTGGTCAGAATTAAAATGTTTCATTTATTCAAGAAGAGAATGTTTAGTATGGACAGGATGCAGAAATGATGACTCAATATTTTTACTTTGGAAATTTGTTTTTGGTTCCATTGACCCTATCTGGCACAAAGGGCTTTTTCTGACATTGAATTGAGGAGGGGAAAAGAAAATTTATTTCTGATTTACATCAGTACAATATGAAAATATTTCCAAAATGCAGGGACAGGCTGGCTTCACACTACCACAGAAAAGTTTTACTTGAGTGACAGGGGCATTTAATACTTGTTAAGGTATTTCCTGTGGACCTGTGTCCTCTTACAGAATTTTATGTCTTCAAAAATTTATAACAATGCACTCTGAAGACCATCAAGCTAGACTTGGAAGGGCTCTAGCACCCTCTGTATATGTAGTGCTGGGGGGTAATCTCTTCTGTGTTGAAACAGGTCAGTGGTTGACTGGTTGGGATGTCACCTGTGTCCTCAAAATGAGGTGCTGTGAATGAGAGGGAATATATTGCTAAGTCCCACAAATGTTGCTCCTGTCAGAGAATAAAAATTCTTCCTGAACTACTTATGCTTTCATTTTTTATAGGAAATTCAGCTCCACTATGGTCCTAAGAGTTCACAGTTGTATATGTGGCCCGTTGTTGACTAAGACATTGTTATATGGTGCATGGTGCACAAATGTAAAAACGAGCAAAAAACCTTGGCTCTTTAACATTACAAAGGCAACATAATTTGATGAACAAGAATAGATTCAGAGACAAATGCTAGGGGAGGTGGGGAGGAGGTTAGAGAGCAACCAAAGGACTTGTATGCATTCATATTAGCATAACCAATGGGCACAGACACTGGGGCAGTGGGGGCTTGCCTGGAGTGGGAATGACTGGAGGGGGGGAAGGGGAAGTTCAATTGGGGGAAAATAAGTCATATGTAAAACTTTAGGCAATAAAAAATTACAAAGGCTACAAAGTTGCATTTACATTTTATGTATTTTTAAAAATGTATTCATGTTTCAATAACCAATCCTAAAAATTAACAATACTTTAACACCGTCCTTGCTTTTTTCCTACTGGATCCAATAAAACCAACCAGTGCAACCTAAATTTGATGATTCATGCTCCTCTAGAAGGTATTTTTATTTTAATAAGTCTAAAAGGATATATTGAAACAAAGAAATAAATGTCCATTCATAGAATAGAGATGTGAACAAATGACTTAGTGATGAAGGAAATAGTACTGAAATTAATCACATCATATATGCAATTGCTTTTTTTGCACAAAATAAGATATTGGTTGTACGTTTTCTTCTTTCATTTTGACTTATTTTAATTTATTCACAGAGTTCCATACATCTTTGCTTTTGGGGTCAGATTGAGTAATGAGTAAGCATACATGGTAGAATTAAAATATGTAGCACCTACTACATGCATGGAATATTTCTAGGCACTAGGAATATAAATATAGAAAAAACTAAACATACACACATTTTTTGGAAACATCTGCAACATGGAAAAATAGAAAAAACATTAAACTTAGGCAACTACAGATAGACCTATATCGTAGAGTTAAGTCAGTTTATCATGTTGAGATTCAAAGTTCTCATCTGTCATCTATTTTTGTGACGTTCTGGAACACCCAAAAGAATAAGACCCTAAAACAGATTGCCAGTGACTGGGGCTCTACGAAAAGACACTAGGAATTATGGAAGGTAATGATATCTTATATTTTGGTTGTGGTGGTCACAACTGTGTGCATTTGCCAAAACTCAGAGACTATATTAAATAGTAAATTTTATGTTATATTTTTGTGTTTAAGAATTCAAAAAAGATAGGTGTAAAGCTAGAAAAAAAGAAATATTGTCATCTAGAGATCAAGTACTAAATACTGAAATCATTCAAAGGACAGTGACTATTGACATCCTAATCAAGTTCATTCATATCTCAATATACAATTAGTGTAATGATTATTTTTAGATAGCCATTTAAATTGTTCATTTTATTTATTGCCTTTAAACATTCTCTCTCTCTCTCTCTCTCTCTCTCTCTCTCTCTCTCTCTCTCTCTCTCCCTCTCTTTTCTTTTTCTCTCTTTCAACCTTATTTCTATGAATGAAAACCTTTGGGAAAAAGCATTACAGAAAATGCCATGTGTGCCTATCTTCTCTTTGTAATGAACCAATGAAAATAATGCCTCTGTTTTAATTAAAATCAATTGACAAGTCAAGTCTAACACTATGAAATAAGCTAAAACAGATCACTCAGCAATTCAGGCTCAATATAAAACACTAGAGGCCCTGCACACAAAATTTGTTTACAAGTGGTTGGGGGGCGGGGGAGGGAGTTGTCCCTCAGCCAGACCTGCATCCTCTGCAATCTGGGACCCCTCTGGGGATGTCCAACTACTGGAAGTCTGACATCCCTCTCACAATCTGAGACTGCTGGCTCCTAACGTCTCACCTGACTGCCGGCCTGATCCCCCTAACTGCCTCTGCCTTGGCCCTACCACCATGGCTTTGTCCAGAAAGTTATCTGGAAGATAATCTGGAAGACAGACATCTGGTCTAATTAGCATATTGCCCTTTTATTAGTATAGATTAGAATAAATAGAACAAATTCTGTAGACTCATTAACTGACATTTTTTTGTCCATGTATCTCTTAAGTAGAGAAAGAATAGAAAAGCAAGATAAATGGAAATGCATACAGCAGATAGCAAGGAAATAATATTTTAAAATATATTAATGGAATTTTAAATTCCATCATTTTCAATGAAAATGTGGCCTCTAACTTGTTTAATTTAGAAACCTATCAATAAACTTAAACCTCCAGTTACATCCATGGTTCATTTTTTCCAAACTATTTGATACTCCCTCTCTTTTTATAGCAGCTCGATGAAAGTATAATTGATATATAAAAACCTGCACATGTATATTATATACAATTTTTTATTTTTGATATATGCATACACTTATGATGCTCTCACTGCAATCAAGGTAATACATACATCACTGAAGAACAAAACAGAACTGGAGATATGGATACATGAAGCAGACTGACAGAGGTCAGAGGAGAGGTGGCAAGGATAGGGATAATGGATAAAAGGAGGTGAAGAGAGTAGCTGAAGAACATATTTACATAGCTCATGGACACAGACAGAGTGGCAAAGGCCAGGAAAGGGATGGCAAGGGCTGGGTGAAGGTGGGCAATGGGTTGGGGAAATCAGGGACACTGCAATAGTGTCAATAATAAAAAATGAAGTGCACAATATATGGTTAACTATAGACATCATGATGTATAGGTCCATGAATAGGAGTTTAACATTACTAATCATCAGGGAAATGCAAGTCAAAACTTCAGTAAGACACCACCTTACACACATTAGGATGGCCTTTATCAAAAAGACAAAATATTAGTGTCAAGAAGATGTGCAGAAAACTGAACCCTTATATTATCTACATATATAAAAGCCTAAGAGACTGTTAGGGCCGAATGACCAGCTGGACGACTAGCTATGATGTGTACTGACCACCAGGGGGCAGATGCTCAATGCAGGAGGTGCCCCCTGGTGGTCAGTGCACTCCCACAGCCAACCTCCCACAGCGGTCCCTCCCTCTCACCAGCCCTGATCGATCGGGACTGGGCAAGATGGCCCCGATCGCTGGCCAAGCCAAGGGACCCCACCCACAGATGAAGTCATGCACTGGGCCTCCAGTTTTCTAATAACAAACATAAAATAATGGAAGGATAATAGAAATTTTATTTTGAATACATTTATTCATATAGTTTCTTCTTAGTTTAATTCTATTTTCAGATTCATAGAATGCTATTCTTTAAGATTTAAAATTATTGCAGATTCATTGTCCTTTCTATTTATAGACATGTACAGTATTTTATAGAGTATCTACACTGTTATCAAAAGTATTTGATAGTATGTATATGTTTATCATGTAATTGCAGTTTTTTTGTTTTTTAAAAAATGCAGTGGGAGAGTATTTTATTTGTACTGAAATGTTATTGCATTAGTTGTGAATAGGTTAAACACTCTCATGTGAATTAGCCTGGGCATCAGCCATTAATGTTTACACATAAAATGCAAAGTGTGAAACAAATTTAACTCAGCTTAGCAGAGAGCATTGATCACAAATGATGCAAAGGTCAGAAGAAAAAAATAATTTACCAGACTTTATCTTCAACCATTTTTTTTTTTACTTCAAATCTGAAACTGGGATTGTTCTCTCCTGCCTCTATCTAGAAATTGATATAATTTTTTTATAATACTATTAATTATTTTCAAAGAGTACTGTAACTTAATAGATAAGAAAACAGTCAAATAACCTACCTGAATGAATAAGGACAAACATTTGCCTAGTTGCATTAATTAAGTCTGGATGTGGAAAAAACCCTCCACCCTCATCTTTCTATCCTCATTTTGTAACTACGTTCCCACAAGTCATTTTTAAAGATTAAGATATATAGGTTTTCATTTAATAAAAGATTTGGGACCAGTTTTTCATTATACAACTGCAAGCATTATACTTGATTCATTAATGAGACAATTTAAGCTCTACCCCAAAAAATCTGAAGACATGGGAAATTTTGGAATAGGGATTTTGATGAAATAGGAAAGGGATTCTATTCCAAAGGATTTGAATTTACCTGCAATGATACATTGAAGAATTTTTGTGAAGTTGAAGAACAGTAGTTCACTAAAAATCCGAATGAGCTTACTAACGCATGCAAAATTGTTTGCATTTTATGACAGTTCAGAAGCATCTGACTTATTTCACATTTGCTATAGTGACCCAAAGCATAAAAGTGTCACATGCTATAGATGTAATTTCAAGTACAGTGTAAACCATTAAACTTTCCATTATTATGAAACACACACACACACATTTATCTTGTATTCATACTACTGAAAATATTGCAGCAATAACAGTTTCAACCCACATAACGGGAAAGTGTATTCACTCTTTATTTTCTATTCCCCATTTTTTTCTGTCATTCATTTTATCAGTGGTGGTTCACTTTAAAAGAAAAGTAGACAAATGCTAAAATAAAATAAAAGATTAGTAGACATTATTGGTGCAGTTATTAACTTTAATGTAACAACTTCTGAAAAATAGAAAGTTGCTTTCCTTTAGAAATAAGATGACAGAGCAATTCAGGCACATAATTAATACATAAAAAGTCTGCTGATTTGTCCAAATATTTAGCAATGTAAGAAATGTATAAAGCTCTTTGGTTATAAAAATATAAATTTTCTGCTCCAAGCATATTTTCACAACCAATTAAAACAAACATACAGCAAATCTTTTTGTTAAAAATGCTGAGTCTATTAAGTTACTACTAAGATATTCATACGTAAACATCAAATAATAGTCCAGGTCAGTAGCAGTTCATTGAGCTTTCCAAAGCCATGATTGGTGTGTTACTTTTAACAGGTTTTTTTTCTGTTAAAATTTGCCATTTTCTCTCTATATTTTGCATATTATATTTGTTTTGTTTTTGTATGCATTTTAACATTGGTCATATTGCATAGAAAACTTGGTATAAATTATTATTACACATTAAATTTCTGATTACCTTTTAATATGTTATAGCTTTAAGCTATTTATTAAATTAACTCATATATACAACTATTTACAGAAGTATAAAAGATGACCAGATGAATTGAGAAAATAGGCCTTTCTAACTCTTTCATTAACAGTATAGTAGAAAATAAATATAAGCCAATCTTAGACTTATATTGAGATTATTTAATAGTTTTGCCTGGTGATATTTGAATTGAAATCTGATAAATAATAAATGCTGCAAAACTTACAATTTCTTAGATAATAATAACAAACATTTCAATACATGATAATAGATCTACCTCAGGAGAAACATTTATTTGAGGCTGCTTGATGGAGTAGTAATTCCATATATAAAAAAAGGGTAATATGCAAATTCACCCTAACAGTGAAACAACCAGGAACAACCAGTCACTATGATATGCACTGACCACCAGGGGGCAGACGTTCAATGCAGGAGCTGCCCCTTGGTGGTCAGTGCACTCCCACAGTGGGAGCTCTGTTCAGCCACAAGCTAGGCAGCTCCCACCTCCTTGGCAGTCCTAAGGATGTCTGACAGCAACTCCCAGGTTGCCAGAGGAATGATGTCTGACTGCCAGCTTAGGCCTGAGGGGGTTCCAGACTGTGAGAGGGTGCAGGACTGTCTGAGAGACTCCCCCAAGAACACAAATTTTCATGCACCAAACCTCTAGTAAATAGTAACTCTCCAGGGTTGGACACATGAGAAGTTTATTTAAAGTATGGCAAAAAGTCTATTTTTCAAAATAGCAAAATTGCCAGTTACCTAATCCAGTCTATCTTAATAGAGGTGGTTTCTCAATTGGTTTATTTGTTTTATTTTATTTTATTTTATTTTATTTTATTTTATTTTATTTTATTTTATTTGCTGCTGCTGCTGTAAAAATTGCCAAAACTGTAGTGGCTTAAAACAACACAATAACATTATCTTGCAGTGATAAAGGTTAGAGTTTCAAATTTGTCTTGGGCTAAATCATTGTCAGCCAAACTGAGTTTCATTTGAAAACTGTAGAAATTCAAAAAGCCTTCTGGTTTGCCTCCTTGTTCACTTTCTTAAAGGATCTTGTGATTACATTTGTTCTACACAAATAATCTAGGATGATCTCCTTATTTTAGACAACTGATTAGCAACCTTAATTACAACAGCATTCAACCTTAATACAACAGTTTTCAGAGAGTAGGACATGGTTATCTTTTTTGGTGGGAGGGGTAAACATAGCATTATCAAAGTGCAATAAGATATACTATGGTACAAAATATTATGATGGAGGAAATGGGAATTGATATACGTGAGGGAAGAGCAAAGAAACTAATATATAGGAGAGTTGTAAGAAAATTATACTATGTGAGATAATAATACTGTGTGGATTATGTGTTTTTAACCATCATGAGAGAATTTTTCTAAATTAACTTTTATTTTGGATGAATTTAAGTTAAATAATTTATTTTGTTTAAAATTTCTTTATTTTTCTTCAAGCATCTAATTCTTTTACCATTTCTTTTATACTACATTTCATTATATATTTAACAAAGTGTTTAATTTGTACCTAAAAACCATTCTACTTGGAACTCTCATCCAGTTAATATCTAATAATTAAGGAAATGATCTAGTGCACAGATGCTAGACATGGGGGAAAATACAAAATGCATCTTGATGTTAAGTAAGTAAGGTCCAGATCTGTATGAAAATATTTCAGTGACCATGGGTAAAGCTAACGGTCTTCAGACTCCCAACCAAAGCCTAAGGTCCTGTAATCTGAATTACAGTTCAGATATAATAGGCCACTTTTCTCTTTTTTTCATATAATATCTCTCTTTTTGGAGATATTGAGGCATTGATTGCTGTTAATATAATCAAAAAAGGGAGGTGAGAGACGAGATGAAGTGTGATAAAATTACAAAACACTGCAAGGACAGTATCTACCTTTTCTTGTTTTAACATATTTTTAACATATACACCTTTGAGCTAGGCTTGACACAGGAACATAATGTGCTCACATGTGACTAGTTTTCCTTATAACATGAATAAAATTTAAAATTGTTATTCTTTTGTAATTTATCCTGTGCTTCCAAGAGACCACATGTAGTGATACCCTGTTACTCATAAAACTATTGACCTTTGAAAGTACCAGATGATCTAGAAAAAGAAAAGAAGTATTTTATTTGCTGAAAATATGAGAAGAAGCTCCAGGTGAACTTTATTCCTATAAATATAGTTATTTTTAACAGGCTCTGATCCACCTATTGTACTTTCTTAAGGAATAATACAAATGCATTCATGATATCCTACTTAATCCTATATAATAAAAACATAATATGCAAATTGACCATCCCTTTGGGATGCCTAAGCCACGCCCACCAGCCAATCAAATTAGCCCAGCCAACATGGAGGCCGGCACTTACGGAGCTGAGTAAACAGGCAGTTTCCATTGCAGCAGGAGTAAAAGTGTTTGCAGGCCGCCTGGGCGTCTCCTGACTCCAGGCAACAACATATTTGCAACATTTTTTCAATCATAGAAGCCTCGGGAGCTGAAGCAAACAGCAAGCCAGGTCTGACTTCTAAGGGCAACACTGTCTCAATTATAAAAGCCACGAGGTGAAGCAGAGAGGAGGTTTCCTTACCTG
This sequence comes from Murina feae, assembly GCA_004026665.1. Lineage (NCBI taxonomy): Eukaryota > Metazoa > Chordata > Mammalia > Chiroptera > Vespertilionidae > Murina > Murina feae. Next base: position 11,839 of record PVJC01004119.1, on the reverse strand, counting down.
CCTAGGCCTCAGCTTAAAGGAACAGTGTATCAATTATAGAAGATAAACAAACCCCAGAAACCTGCTTCCAGCCAGCCTTGCTGGGACATTGGGTCAATGGGAGCTGTGGGCAGCCTGAAAGTCTGAAAGTGCCCCTCAGCCCATCACCCACGCTGGCCACACCCCAATGGGATGAAAGATCCTACTGAGGGGCTTGGCCAGCCTGCAAACAGCCATCAGCTCATCATCCAGGCTAGCCAGGTACCTCAGTAGGGGCCCAAAACCTTAAGTGACTGTGAGCAGCCTGAAAGTCTGAAAATAGCCCTCAGGCCCACACCCAGACTGGTCACACCCCAATGGGGTGAGGGTTTCCACTGGGGGGCTTGGCCAACCTGAAAACAGCCATCAGACCGTCACCTAGGCTGGCCAGGTACCCCACTAGGGACCCAAAACCTGAAGGGACTGTGAGCAGCCTGAAAATCTGAAAACGGCCTTCAGAGCTGCATCCAGGCTGGCCACACCCCAGTGGGGTGAGGGTCTACACTGGAGGGCTTGGCCAGCCTGAAAACAGCTGTCAATCCCTCATCCAGGCTGACTAGGCACACCAGCAGGTGGACATCCCCAGAGGGGTCTCAGACTCTGCGAGAGGGCACAGGTCGGGCGGAGGGACCTCCCAAGTGCACAAATTTTTGTGCACCAGGCCCCTAGTAAAAGAGTAATATGCAAATTAACCGTCACTCCATGACAAAAATGGCAGCACGAATAGCCACAAGATGGCGGTGCCCAATCCCCTCACCCCCACGGCTGGAGTGTTTTCGGGCCTGCCCGCTCTCTCCATTGCAGATGGGTGGTAAGGAGCAAGAAGTCTCTGAATGCGAGAGCCCTGGAATGTGAGAGGGATGTAAGGTCACGGGGAGGATCACCCCAGAACTGGGGGTTTAGGGTGCTGGGGCCCAGCTGCGCGGGCGGGCTGCAAATGCCCTGGAGCCATGTTTGGTTTTGTGGTTCTTGGCAGCAGTGCACAGTGGCTCCACTGGGGCAGGCGGCAGTGGTGGTTTCCCCGCCCAGGGTAGTGGATCCGCAGGACTCCAAGCCTCACCCTTCTTGGGCTCGGAGTGGCCTTAGCCCAGCCCAGCCCTGGCCCCAGGTGGTGGCTTCTCCTTTGCACTGGGTGCCTCATCTCTGCACCTGGAGAGGCAGCCAGGCGCGGCCAGGGTTCTGGGCGAGGGCGGCGCCTTACTGGCCAGGCTGGGCGAACGCGGGTTAGTGGGTGCCGGGGATCAGCCAGAGGAGCAAGCGGCCAGGCCGGACCAGGTGCCATGGGCCAGCCATGCAGGTCCTGGAGGAATGGCCTGGCGGGTGAGGGAGTGTGGTGCAGCCGCCTCTGCTCAGCCAGTGGGTGGAGGTGGTGGTGGTGGTGGTGCTGGCTGGGTGGTGCTGGCTTCAGGTCCATTGACCACAAGCAGCAGCTTGGATGGCAGATGCTCCAGGTGGCAGCAGCGGGGCGCTGGTTCGTCACCGTCCCCCACCCCACCCGGTCTGCGCCCTGTGCTCCTGCACTGCCACCCTGTGCACCCCTGGCCCAAGGATCCCGCGGAACTCGCCACCATCTCACTTTCTCCTTGCTGAGGTCACTGCCGCCAGAGCTTTAGGGGTACAGCAGTGCAGTGGCTTCCCGCCATTCGCATCCCCGGGACACTGCGCTTCAGGCTCGTGGCTGAGCCTCTGCGTCCTCGCACTCCTCACTTCTCAGTGGCGGCGCTGGGGGCATGCCCGCCCGCTCAGTTCCACACCTGCTCCCAACAGTGAGAAACTGCACCTGTGCTCCCTGGCCTCCTGTCGCCCTGCCACCCCATGCTCATGTCCCACCTGCAGCCAGCCAGCGCTGGGGTGGGGACAGGAGGGCGGGGCCTTGCTCTCCAAGGCTCATGCAAGGGCTGCGCTTCCCCCAGCCCTGTCAGCCCTGGAACTCCACTTGCTTTTTCTAGTTCTCTCCGCCTACAGAACATCTCCTTTATCAATTAAGATCTAATTAAAGTACCACTCCTCAATGAAACTCTATGCCTTTGCACCCCTATCTCGCCCATACACCCTCCCAGCAGAACACTAATTCTGAATGACACAATCTGTCTTTATGAGTCCTGAGGCCAGTAAGTTGAGCACAACCAAAGAAAATCACAGACTCTGGCAAAATTACAAGTGGGGTCCCAGGGCAGACAGGGACCCCACAGGGCAATAGGAGAGGTGAAGTGGGGAGTGCAGGAAGTCCGGGAGGCGTGGGGGGGGGGGCCTGTGGAGTGTGCCTTTGGGTGCCTCTTTCCCTTGGTTGACCAATGTCTGAATTTTTTTTCTGCCAAGGGGTCCCAGACTGTGAGATGGCACAGGCCAGGCTGAGGGATCCCCCTGAGTGCATAAATGTTTGTGCACCAAACCTCTAGTCTATATCATAAAAGGCCTGTGGTCATGATGCCGTAATGGGGGAACAACCAAACAACTGGTCACCAGGAGGTGCATGGAGCACCTCTCGTGGGCCAGGACTCATGACTTGTGTGGTGGAGGTGGGGCCTGCAGCTCACATGGTGAAGGAGGGGCCTGTGGCTAACACAGGAAGGGTCTGGGGTCCCATGGCTCATGCAGGAAGGGTATGGGGTCCTGCAGATGCAGCAGGTCTGTGTCTTGCATGATTTCATGCACTGGGCCTCTAGTATTATATAAACAGCTTTGGACATTAATTTTTTTTATTATTATTCAGGGTAGAAGTTTTTAAATTCAGTGAGTATAATAAGGTGTCTACTATTGATTTGGGGCTGTCTTCAATAGAAAGCAATAAACTTTTATCTTATTTTTTAGAATATATTACCAACACAAAAAGTATGGTTAAGTTAATGGTATCCATAATTTGATACTCTTGTACAGCTTTTTTGGTTTTTCCATGTTGTTTTGAAAATCTCATTGTCATATGTACTAATTTTACATTAAACAATGATATTGTACATATCATTATGCTTTCTATAAACCATTATATGATGCATACTTTATTATTTAAAATACAATCATCTTTAAAATAAAATATTTAAGCACTAGCCGGTTTGGCTCAGTGGATAGAGGGTTGACCTATAGACTGAAGGATCCCAGATTCAATTCTAGTCAAGGGCACATGCCCAGGTTGCGGGCTCAATCCCCAGTGGGGAGCGTGTAGGAGGCAGTCAATTCATGATTCTCTCTCATCATTGATGTTTCTATCTCCCTCTTCTTTCCTCTCTGAAATTAATAAAAATATATTTTAAATATTTAATTGATCTGTAATATTTTATGCCACAGATGTGTAGGTAGCTTAATTCAATAAATATTTATTGTCAACTAATATTTGACAAGATAGCCAAAAATACTTTAGAGAGAAAAGACAATTTCTTCAATAAATGGTGCTGGGAAAAATAGACATTCACATGTAAAAGAATGAAACTAGACACTTATTTTACAATGCTCACAAAAATTAACTAAAAATAAATTAAAGGCATAATTGTAAAACCTTTCTAGGCCATAACTTGCCTAGAAAAAAAAAGGGAAAACGTTCTTGACATTTTTTTCTAATATGTTTTTATTGACTTCAGAGAAGAAGGAAGAGGAAGAAAGAGATGGAAACATCCATGGTGAGAGAGAATCGTGGATTGGCTGCCTCCTGCAAGTCCCCCTCTGGGGGTTGATCCCACAACTTGGGCATGTGCCCTCAGCCAGAATCCAACCCGGGACCTTTCAGTTCATAGGCCGAGGCTCTATTCACTGAGCAAAACTGGCTAGTGCTTGACATGGATCTTAGTAATGATATTTAGATGTGACACCTGACACTCAAACAAAATAAAATAAAGCAAGTAGAACTACACCAAACTCAAATGCTTCTCCACAGCAAAAATATTATCAATAAAATTTAAAAAAACAAACTATAGAATGGAGTAAATGTTTGCAAACCATATATAAGTATGTGATAAGAGGTTCATATAAAAATATATTAAAATCATACAATTCAATAACAAAATAAAAATAATGAAAATAATTTAACCAAAATGGGTAAATTACAAAATAGACATATTTCCAAAGAAGATATTGGAATGGTCAGCAGGTGCATGAAATGGTGCTCCAAGTCACTAATAATTAGGAAAATACAAATCAAAACCACACATGTGAGGTGATAAGTGATAAATGAGTTTTCTTGCAAAACAACTAGAACAAGAAAAGTAATGAGATAGGAAAGTAGGGTGTCACTGGGAAGGAGTGGGTCAGCCAGGTGGCATTGACAGGGAGAACCCTGTAAAGACCTAGTGGAAGTCACTAAATAAAAAGTGGGTTTTAGACATTGGTCTACTAATGCCAGGCTAAAAAGCTTACATTTATTTATGTAGTAGAAAGTCAGGGGCCCCTGGGTGTGTCTGCAAGGATATTTCTGGGAGAGGTTAGCATTTTGAGTCAGTGGGCCCAGTAAAGAGATCCACTCTCACCAATGTGGGGGGCATCATCCAATTCCTTAAGAGCTTGAATAGAATAAAAGACTAAGGAAGGGTGTGCTCACTCTCTCCTTTCTGGAACTAGGAGATCCATCTTCTACAGTCAGACATCTGAGCTCCTGGTTCTCAGATCTTCAGACTCAGACTGAATGGCACCACCTGCGACCTTGGTTCTTCAGCTTGCAGATAGCAGACCGTGGGACTTAGCCTCTATAGCTACATGAATAGGTTCCTATAGTAAATATCCTTTTTCATTTGTCTGTCTATAGTTTCTTGGTCTGTTTCTCTGGAGAACCCTGGCTAATATAGAGTGTTATTTTCTTGTAATAATTTTTGTTTTAAGGGAGTAAATGCAGTCTATTCAGACATATAAAGTTACAAGTAAAGTGTAATTTCTGCCACTTCCAGATGTTTGTTATTTGTTTCTATTTTTAAACATATTTTTTTTATTTTTATGGTTTTATAAATATATATATAGATTTACACTATACTACAACATGCTTTTCCCTCCACAACATATTATAAAATTCTTATATGTATGTATATATAAAACTAACTAATTTTTTCACTTTTTAAAAAGTTTTATTTAAGCATTGGCCATTGTAGCTCACTGGATAGTGTACCAAAGGTTTGTGGTTCGATCCCCAGCCCTGAGGCATGTGTGAGAGGCAACCAATCTCTCTTTCTCTCTCTTCGCCTACCTCTATCCTCCCTTCTACTCTCTAAAAACCAATAAAATATGTCCTCAGGTAAGGATTAACAAAAAAAAGTTTTATCTATCTAATCTAATAAAAGACTAATATGCTAATTGTGTCACTCTGCTACATCCCATGCCAATCAGAGTGACTATATGCAAATTATCCTAACCAAGATGGCAGCTGACAGTAATAAAGAGAGAGCAAACAGGAGGCTTCATTGCCATGGCAATGGAGGAAGTTGCCTCTGCTCAAGGCAACAAAGTTTCAATTATAGAAGCCACAGAGTTAGAGCAAGGAGGAGGCTTGGTTGCCCCAGCAATGGAGAAAACTGCCTGCCTAGGCAGGCTGTGCCCTCCACTCAAGGCAACAAAGTTTCAATTACAGAAGAGACATAAACCACAGATACCTGCTTCCAGCCAGCCTCGCTGGGAGCTTGGGTTGCTGGGGGCTGTGGCCAGCATGCAAACAGCCATAAGCCCCTCACCCAGACTGGCCAGGCACCCCAGCAGGACCCCCTACTCTGAAGGGGCTGTAGCCAGCCTGCAAACAGCCATCAGCCCCTCACTCAGGATAGCCAGGCACCCAAACAGGATCCCCACCCTGATCTGGGACATCCTTCAGGGCAAACCAACCAGCCCCCACCCATGCACCAGGCCTCTATCCTATATAATAAAAGGGTAATATGAAAATTGACCCTAACAGCAGAACCACTGGGAATGACTGGTATATATATATATCCTAACTAATAAAAGTATAATATTAAAATTAACCGTTTCTTTGGGTTGCCTAAGCCACACCCACCAGCCAATCAGAGCGACTGTATGCAAATTAACCCAGCCAACATGGAGGCCGCCACTCAAGGACCTGAGTAAACGGCAGCTTCCATTGCAGCAGGACTGAAACTGAAACTGCGGCTGCTCCGCTTATCCTGGCTCAAGGCAAAACATGTTTGTAACAAACTATCAATCATAGAATCCTCCAGAGCTGAAGGAAACAGCAGGCCTGGCCTGACTACCAAGAGTAACAACGTCTCATTATAGAAGTCAAGAGCTGAAGCAGAGAGGAGGTTTCATTACTAGACCTCAGCTTAAAGGAACAGTGCATCAAGTATAGAAGATAAACCCCAAAAACCTGCGTCCAGCCAGCCTTGCTGGGACATTGGGTCAATGGGAGCTGTGTGCAGCCTGAAAGCTCCCCTGAGCTCGTCACCCATGCTGGCCACAACCCAGTGGGGTGAGGGATATTACTGGGGTGCTTGGCCAGCCTGCAAACAGCCATAAGCCCCTCACCCAGGCTGGCCATGTACCCCAGTAGGGACCCAAAACCTAAAGGGACTGTAGGCAGCCTTCAAACAGCCATCAGCCACTCACCCAGGCTGATCAGGCAAACCAGCAGGTGCACATCCGCAGAGGGGTCCCAGACTGTGAGAGGGCACAGGCCGGGCTGAGGGACCTCCTGAGTGCACAAATTTTTGTGCACCGGACCCCTAGTATATATATAAAAGCCTAAGCGACTGAACAATCAGATGACCAGACCACCAGCTGGAAGCTATGACACACACTGACCACCAGGGGGCAGATGCTCAATGCAGGAGCTTCCCCCTGATAGTCAGTGCACTCCCACAGCCAACCTCCCGCAGTCCCTCTCCCCTGTTCCCCTGCCCACCAACCGGCAAGCCCTAATTGGCAGCCAGGCTAAGGGACCCCACCCATGCACGAATTTATGCACCGGGCCTCTAATTTAATTATAATATGCATACAGAAAAGTGCATATATCACAAAGCAACCCTCCCACTGGAACCAGAAAATTGATGAAGGTCACAAAGCAACCCTCCCACTGGAACCAGAAAATTATTGAAAATTACTACAATGTTTTGTTTCTGATCAAGAAACAGAAAAATAACAGAGCTCCAGAAACCCCACTTCCTCAAGCTCTTTGACATCTATGTCTTCTGCTTTAGAACTTTAAAGTATTTGGTGTCAGATTTCATTTGCTCAATTCCATACTTGTGAAATTCATTCATATTATTATGTACAACTGTAGAACATTCTCTTCACTGTTGTAGTATTCCTTTGTGTAATTGTACTATATTTATACAATTTACTGTTAGTGGATATTTGTGTAGGTTTCAGTTTGAAAATAATAGTAACTGTGCTACTACAAATACATGTGTGCATCTCTGAGATACATACATGCATACATATATACTTTTATATTTTTGGACTATAATTACTACCATATTTTCTGGCATATAAGATGAATTTTTAACCCAGAAAAATCTTCTCAAAAGACAGGGGTCATCTTATATGCCAGGTATCGTCTTATACGGTGGGTACTGACACTTCCAAGCTGGACTGGAAAATCTGCAGTCACCACATACGCTGGGGGGAACTCAAAAATGGCCTCACTCTGTTCGTTTCAATGGAGCCAGATGGAGACCGCAAGTGTCTCTGGTCAGTCAGCTCCTTTTTGTGCTGCATACGGTCTCCGTCTGGACTTTTTAACCCAGGAAAATCTTCTCAAAAGTTGGAGGTTGTCTTATATTCCCAGTCGTCTTATATGCCAGAAAATATGGTAGGTCTGGGAATATTCATTTGTTCAGCTTTAGTAGATAATTCCAAACTGTTTTCTAAAATGTTTTTTAAAAATGAATCATCCCAACAGTAGAATTGTTTTACCTTCTCTTCAACACTTTGTTTGTTCTGGCTCCTTTATTTGACATTTTCCCATGGGCTTTTGATAGTATTACTTTGCTTTTACCTGCTGGCTAATAAGATTGAGCACTATTTCCCATGTTGATTACCATTTCATTATTATTTTTTCTTTGTTTTATAAGCCTGAACATATCTCTTGACCAACTTTAAAAAATTAAGGTCATCTGTCTTTTATTGATTTGTAATAGTGCTTTATATATTTTGTACATTGGACCTATGTTGGATGTATATATTCAGATATTTTCATCCAATCTATATCTTGCCTTTTCACTCTAAAGTGTATTTGTGTACATATGCATGTTTTTGTGTTTTATAGACTACTTTTGAGAATAATTTTAGGTTTATATAAAAGTTGAGAATATTATACAGGGAGTTCCCGTATATAATGACCCAGTGAGGATATTATAATCCAGCTGTTTACCCTATTATAAATATCTTATGTTGGTGTAGACATTTTTTAGATTAATAATCTATTAATATACTGTAAATGTTACAGTTTATTTATATGACCTGTTTTTGAGCTTTATTTAATGACCTGTTTTTGAGTCATCCCTTCTAATAACACTATGCTGCATTTGGTGGTCATATTTCTGTAGGCTCCTCTTAACTATTGATTATTAGTTTCTCAGACATCACTAAGGGAGGTGGCAGTGGTCTCGCTACTGTGAGTGCCAGTGAGAGTCTTTACTCTCCCTTGTGCCTCTTCTGACACCACCCCAGTGAGACTAGAAAGCAGCACCTCCTTACTGCTGGGTATTGGTGTAAGTCCAGGCTCCTCAGTGGTCTCCACTGATGCTGCAGGGGAGGGTGGGGGGATGGAAGTGCTGACTTTCCACTTTCTTACTTGACCTTTTTGAGGCCACTGTTGTGATGTCTGGTAACAACTTGAAAAAGCCCAGACTCCCCAGTTGGCCTTTGCTGGAATGGATAGAGGTGGGGCCACAGTTGAAATGAGTGTGTGTATGTGTGTGTGTGTGCGTGTATGTGTTGGCTTCTTGGTTGGAATAGAGTGGTTAACGCCTGAAATGCTTCTGATCTGCTAGGCTGTTTTTTCCTGATATCTTTGCTAGAAAGAGCTAACTTTTGTTGGGCCTTGGTTTGTCTGAGCTTGCTGGCATTCTGGAGATAAAGGGAACAAAACGAAAACCCATGGGACACACTACTATGTGGTTCCTTGGGTCCTGAAGTCCCTATCTAGCTAGTCTGTCTTCTCAGTACCTTTCAAAGTCATTTTATGCTTGTTTTACATATAATGTACACATGGTACTTACACTGAATGAAAATAATATGGAAAAGCTGTCTATTTAATTACTCAAAAGGAAAAATCCAAAGTGCTTATGTTGTAATGTACTCTGCGAATCAAACAAGGACACCTCAAGAAGTCAAATTAAGGAGTCACATTTATTGAAAATCTGAGACTATGAGGGGGCCATGCACTCCAAATCTCACAGTGATAAGATGGCCGCAACAAAAGATTTATATAAGCAAAAATCACAAAGGTATTGATTACATCTTTGGGTTCGGAATGAGGAACCTGGTTTGCACAAAGCAGTTACAGAAGTAGAATTGAGTATGTTAGTTAAATTATAGTTTTGGGTCGTTGGACAACTAACTTGACAGAAACACATTATCTAGAGCCCTCATGTGTTGGGACCACTGAGTCAACCAGAACGCATTATCTGTGGCCAGTGAGGCAATTTAGGATAATGGTACTGTCCTGGTTCCCAGGTACAGAAGAATGTACTTTCTAAAACCAGTATGACCACAACCAATGGGGTATTCACATTACAATCACTAGGGTATTCAGTCGAATACAATTCAGAAAATCAAAATAATTTTTCTATTATTTTAGCAAGCAATTAATGACAGAAGCCAAGTCAGCAGGGTTAAAATATTAAGCAGCAATTCCCACCAAGCATGGTTGCCAGTTGACACCATGTTTCACTTATATATTTTTAAATGAGCAAATTATTAAAAAAATTATTATTTCTATTTCCTATATCTCCTTTATTTTATTTTGAATTTTAAAAGAATGCAAATAACTTTTTTGTTTCTGAAGGAAATTCAACCACTTTATGTCACATCCTCACCTTGGAAAGTACAGGATTACAAGAAAAAAAAAGAGTAATTTTAACAAATATATGTTGTTATTTATCCATCTGTAGCAGCTTAATACATCTAAGGAAAGAATTCCCACAGACTTGTGTGAACTTAGATGCCAAAGAGTTTTTATTATTTTTTTCTGTTCCAAAACACTTCATATTTGCTTATGAAGAATTCATGTTTATTAATTTGATTTCACTCTTCTTCAAATGTAAAACATTTGCCTCGTTTTCTATAGCAGCATTATTTAATCTCATTTAATAATGGAATTTTAGCTTATTTTATACATACTCAAGCTAGAAATATATTTCTATCTCATAACATGAGAAGCTATTGAAAAAATTTATATTTTCAAAATTTGAAATCCGTAGATTAAAAAAAAAACGGTAAAATTGAATCATCTTTTAGATCTATTAAAAAATGAATATTTTTGTTCCTGTCTTTTAACATTACAGATTTTGCTTAACAGTATCTTGTATATAGTCTAAACTCTAAGGATTGTTAATTTTTATTTCTACATCTTAAGGACTTCAGTTATGTTGTTAAATTGTGTTGTCTTTTCAATAATACTTTATTTGAAGTTATTTGATTCTATAAAACAGGATTTTAAAATATTTTAAACACAAACTATGTGACAATTCCATATGTGAGCCTTCAGCAAGTGATTGGGTGTAACACTATGTGAAATATAAACCCATTTGGATGAACAATTTTTATCAAATGCTACAGTTATTTTCTAAAAGACCAAAATAGCTCAGCTGGCTCAATGGCTGAGCATAGACCTATGAGTCAGAAGGTAACAGTTTGATTCCTGGTCCGGGAACATGCTGGGTTTTGAGCTTGATCCTCAGTTGGGGCCATGCAGGAGGCAGCTAATCAATGATTCTCATCTTTGATATTTCTATCTCTGCTTCCCTCTCCCTTCCTCTCTGAAATAATAATATCTACTCTATAAAAGCGAAATATTAAAATTAACCGTTTCTCCGAGACGGGTAAGCCACACCCACCAGCCAATCAGAGCGGCTGTATGCAAATTAGCCCAGCCAACATGGCAGCCGCCACTCACGGACCTGAGTAAACAGCCCTTTCCATTGCGGCAGGAGCGAAAGTGAAGCTGCGCCCGCTCCGATTAAACTGCCTCTAGCAAAACACAGATTTGAAACATTTGAAACAATGTAACAATCATAGAATCCTCGGGAGCTGAAGGAAAGAGCAGCTCGGGCCTAACCAGTAAAAGTAACAATTGTTTCATTATAGACACTGCGAGGTGAAGCAGAGGAGGCTTCCTTAGTTAGAAGGCCGCCTTAAAGGAACAGTGTATCAATTATAGAAGATAACCCCAGGCCTTCAAGGAACAGCATCAATTATAGAAGATAAATCACAGAAACCTGCGTCCAGCCAGCCTTGCTGGGACGTTGGGTCAATGGGAGCTATGGGCAGCCTGAAAGCCCCTCACCCAGGCTGGTCAGGCACGCCAGCAGGTGGACATCCCCCGAGGGGTCCCAGACTGTGAGAGGGCACAGGCCGGGCTGAGGGACCTCCCGAGTGCACAGAGCAGCTGCAGGGCAGGACAGCGCAGGACCCAGGACCCGTGAGTGGGAAAGAGGCAGCAGGATTGGAGGGCACCGGGAAGCGGGTAAGAGGCTGTGGGGGGGGGTCTCGGCCTGCTTGGTGGCTGCCCAGGCCCTTTGAGGGACATTGGGGAGCGGGAAAGCAAGGCTGCAGGGGCCGGGGTCCTGCTTGGCAGCTCCCCAGACCCCTTGGTGGCACCGGGAAGTGGGAAAGGAAGGCAGCAGGGGACGGGTGAGTGGGAAAGAGTTGGCGGCCTGCTTGGTGGCTTCCCAGG
>PVJC01004118.1:55394-66043 GCA_004026665.1 Murina feae | reverse complement strand
CCCAGGCTGGCCAGGCACCCCAGTAGGAACCCAAACCCTGAAGGGACTGTGGGTAGCCTGAAAATGGCCCTCAGCCCTCACCCAGGCTGGACACACCCCCATGGGGTGAGGGTTCCCACTTGGGGGCTTGGCCAACCTGCAAACAGCCATCAGCCCTTCACCCAGGCTGGCCAGGCACACCAGCAGGTGGACATCCCCCAAGGGTTCCCTGCCTGCAAGAGGGCACAGGCTGGGCCGAGGGACCCCCCCCCCCAAGTGCACAAATTTTTGTGCACCGGGCCACTAGTCTTGTAATAATTATTAATCTACAGTGAACTATAAACTCTACATTTCAGTTATTTCCAATTTCTTTCAATCAAAAATTTAGGAATGAGATGGAATTAAAAACTGGTTCACTCACCACCTTTGTCATGTGATTGTGCCATCATTTCTTCCCTAAAATCTGGTTACCATGGATACGGCGAGGGATTGTTTCAGTGTCAACAGTGAAGAAAAAACAGGTAAAGAACATGCTCTGTTGATGAGGACATGGGTTTAAAATTAAGTTTGTATATTTGGAACCCTCACCAATAAATATTGAATGTCATTTTCTTAAAACAATCCTCTTCACTAAGTCACTAAGATGAAATATATAATGTATGACAAATTATATAATTCAGGTTCATATTAATGGAGAAGGGAGGTAAATCAGATTAAGATAAATATTTTCCCTCCACACACACAAAAAAAATTTTTTTAATAAAAAGAACACAGAAAATCTTTATTATATCAATTAATATCAGGTTTTGAATAAGTTCAAATATGTGCAAAGGCTTGATGGTTATAAAATAATTATCAGTGCTTTCTGCTCAATGTCGATGTGAAATTAAAGTCTTTAAAATTCTGAACAGTATAAAATAAAATACTAAAATTGGGCATGATGTACAAATTAGCCACTTATAAATCACTCCTCAGTTCCTTTAAGCAGGAGGGATGCTATGGGGTATATTAGTTACCTACTACAGCATAACAAATCACCCCAAAATGTAGTGGGGGTTAAATAATAAACACAAAGTATTTCGTGGTATCTTTGGGGCAAAATTTAGAAACAACTTAGTTGGATAGTTCTGGTTTGGGTCCCTCACGAAGTTACAGTCAAGGTGTGCACTGGGCTGCTGTCATCCAAAGGCTTGTCTGGGGCTTGGGATTCCAGATGGCTCACTCATGCAGTGCTTATTGTTGGCAGGAGGTCTCAGTTCTTGCCTACGGGGGCTTGAGTCTCCTCGAAAAATGGTGATGGTTTAGCAAGAATTACCCTACCCTCATGTCTCTTCTTAGTAATTTTCCATTCATTGACCTGCCTTCAGCCTGCTTGCTGGCTGTGAATCCCCAGCTGTCTTTACTGTATTCAGAGGTAAGCCTGCTCTCTCTCCTGTTGCGATAGTCTTCAAACCTATCACAATAAAGTCCTCCTCATGGTTATATGAAGTGTCAGAAAATATTTTCTCTAATTCCCTTTAGAGCACAGTGCTGTCAGATACCCAGTTCCAGGTCAGGTCTACAGGTGCACAGAGTCCGCGGGTGGCTCCATCCCCTTGGCCTGCCTCACTTCCAGGTGCAACCTGTCTGTCTCTTCATTCAGCTGCTGGGGGAGGGCCGCTCCAGTCGGTCTATGTCCTTCAGTATTTTCATGTGTGAGTCTGACACCAGGCCCTCCACAACTCAAGTACCAAGGGCACAGGTCAGGCCCTCTGGTTTTCTTGAAGTGTCTCATCCTTTGGCTTAACATAGGGAGGCAACAACCCCTTCTCTCTTTCATTAGAGGAGAGAACACATCTCTTTTGTTCCCTGAAGCTAGAGGTAGGTTGGCTAATTCTGGTGAAACAGGTTTGGAGCCACTCCTTTTGCAAATCTGGCCTACTTTAGCCCCTAGTGTAAGGTGTGCAGCACCTATTGTTCCCCAACCTCCAGCCAAAACTCTGAGCCAAGGGGACATTAACATGGATCCTGGAGGGCAAGCCAGTCACTGAAAACACCTCACAGTACTTCTTGCACAGCGGGTGCCTTTGATCTCCAGCCTCCAGCCAGCCACAGCTGCCATGTGACTCAGATAGGAAGTCTATTCACACCAATGCCAAAGGTGCGTTCGTTATTGCTATGCCACAAGATGTTTGAAGGACTAATATGTTTTTCTTGCTCCAGTACAAATCTCACGCTTTCCAAATATATCTACTGTTCATTGAAAAGAGTAAAATTAGTTCTATATAATTATACTCAATCTAAATGCTTTCATACTCGCTGATTGGTGGCCTTACATTCTTCATATTCATCTTGGGTGGCTCACTGAGTGATATAACACTACACTCTGACAGCTCCAAAATCTGCCCCTTTAGTTAAGGAGATAAATCCGACTTTCAGCACAATTAAGGTATTCTGTAATCTGTGACTGGCTTCATTCTCAAGAATGGATCTGAACAGTAAACTCAAAGACAGCTACCCTAGAGTAACTGTTGCCAATCCAGCAGTTTTTAATTTTTGAAGGGAATCTGTATATGCCAGCCCAAAATATGCCATGTTGGCATATTGGTTATTTTGAGCTGAAGGCAATTGAAAAACAACAGCAGACAAAGAGCTCTCTGCACTCCTTGAAAACAGGGCATAAAGGTGACATAAATTTCCATTTATAAGGGTGTTCCCCTCCCCAGGAAAACTAAGATGACTTGAGAGATGAGCATGCATAATAAACCTTATTAAACAGCCCTTAATTACCATACATTTCTTAGTCACTTTTCTGCAAGTTTCTGCCCCTAGAACCCAAACACGCTTTCCTTTGTCTGGTTGCCTTCCTATAATTTATCTCCTGCCCTTAAAATTCTATATAATCCCTCAAGCCTAACTGCTTCTTTGGGTTTTCACTTCTTTTCTGTGAGGCCCCTGTGCACATGAAAATATTAACATCAATTTAAAAAATGGATAAGCCTTTTCTTCTGTTATTTGGTCTTTTGTTTAATTTGCATGCCCCAGTAACAGAAATTAAGAGGTGAGACATTTTTCCTCTTCCACACTTTAGGTTATTATCCTCTGAAAAAGTAAAAAAACGAAAAGATTTGGTAATGAATTAGGCTTTTATTGATGGGTTTCAGAACATGTTACCTTAAAATATAGCACCTCATATATTGAATATTTCAGGCTGAAGAAATTTGAAGAATAGTTTGTGTAGTGTCTGACCTTCCTCAAAGCAGGTCATAAAACTAAGGAAAGACTTTCTAACCTAGCTCTGATGCAGGTCAGATATGCTCCTCTTTCTTATCTGGGGAAAAGGAGCATCCTTATCTCCAAAGACAGATGGACACAGAGAGAAATCTGAACAAACACCTTGCTAAGCTTCCTCAACTTATTACCCTTAACTCAAACTCTTTGTCCTAGCACATCTCTCTGCAACTTTCCACTCTTCATCAAACCTTGGATGAAAACACTCAGGTTTAAACCTCTCCTCGGCTCTTATTTCTCTTATGAAAACTACTGTGTCGTGTAAAACTTTTCACCACATTCCAGCCAGATCTGTCTTTCTCCTTCCTCAAATATGCCAAGTTCTGTCACGGCTCAGAGATTTCCCTAGAATACCCCTTTGCTATGTTGTCTCATCCTCATCCTGCAAGTCACTTGGCCTTCCTGTACCAACTCACATAAGTGCCACCGACCCCTTTCCTAGTTACTATTTATCCCATCACCCTGTTTATTTCCTTCGTGGAGTAGCTGTAACTTTTTGTTCAATTGCTTAATAATTTGGTGTGGACTCTTCCCTCTCTTCTCTTCCCCTACTCCCGTTACATTAATCTTTTTAAGGTCAGATACCTGGTCTGTCCTATTCATTGCCTTATCCCCTGCCCCTAGAACGATGCTTGGAACATAGGCGTTGCTCAATAAACACGTGTTGAATTTTGAAGGAATGAAAGCTACAGCCTTGTTCCGTGCATATCAGTTGTCTTCATGATTGCGTCCTTTCTATTTGAATGAAATAATCTTGTAAGTTACCTGTGTTTGTTTCCTAGTGTTGCCTTAACAAGGTACTACTAATCAAATGGCTTAAAACAGTTCTCTCAAAGTTCTGGAGGCAAGAAGCCTGAAATCAAGGTGTTGGCAGGGCCATGCTCCCTCCTAAAGCTCCAGGGGAGAATCCTTCCTGCCTCTTCCAGCTTCCAGCGGTGGCCAGCAATCTTGGCATGCCTTTGCTTGTAGCAGCAGCACTCCCATCTCTGCCTGCATCCTCGCAGGGCATTCTCCTGTGGGTCTTTGATAAATGCTCCTCTCATAAGGAACCAGTCAGTGAATGTGGCCTAACCCAATCCAGTATGACATCATATTATGTTGATTACATCCGCAAAGACCCTATTTCCAAATAAATTCACGTTCACAGCCTGAGGGATTAGGACTTCAACTTACCTTTTGGGCGATACATTCTACCCACAATAATACCTAATACAGTATTGAGACTAGAGGTTCCAAAAAATAAATTCCTTTCAACTGACTTTTCCGGGAGCCCTACCTGAAATTTCCTGCTTAGATTGGATGCCAGCCCTAGGCTGTTGGCTTACCTGAAGCTGTGATACCTTCTGATCCTCCAAGCTCTTCCTCTTGGAAGCGAAAACCTGGTATGTTAATAGCTCTGGCTGAACCACCTGGTTGTCAATTGCTACTCATTCCTCAGGAGCTGACCACTAATACAGCAGAATAGCTTTCACATGACATGTACTGCATTGGCTCACTAGGAAGATCTAATATCCATTGTAACTGTATAATTTAATTGTATCATAGGCTTTTTTTTATGGGGTAGAGGAACTAATCTGGGAATCTAATAGCCATTTTTAACACTGCATTTGTCCTTAGAAACATTGTAGATGGAATTGATAACCTAAATTACAAATAAACTGTTGGTAAGAATTGCATAAGTAAATTGGGGAACACTTGGATATAAGAAAGTTAAAGATGATGCGAGAATCAAATAACAATATTCTCATAACATAGGATGACAGGGTAATAACCAACTGTTGACATTTACAAGTGCTATTGCTTCTAGGGAGGTATTTGTACTTCAGTAACTCCGAATCTCACAGCTCCAATCAGTTTTACTGCCATAGGAGATGCAGTCTTTCTTCTTTTTTTCTGATTGCTAGGCCTTCCTGCTGCTTTAGAATCCCAAACATGGATGGAAATTTGTTTTATTTGTAAATGCTGACCCTGCTCTGGAGTTCCAGCTTTTGAATTCAGTATACTAATAACTCACTCCATCTTGCCATAAAGAAGGGAATTTGAAGAAATGGGATTCTACCCAGGTAGCAGTCTCACTGGTGAGAGATGATAGTTTGAGGCCATCCTGAGCCAAAAAGAGGATCTCTGGCTCTTTGCCTATTGGAGGGAAGAATTCCAGTACTTTCTTCCATTGTTGGGTGAATAGGGGGAAATTTATGTGATGTTATTCTCTGCAGTACGACACACCTCCTCCTGTTTCCAGAAGAGGCAAACACCATGCCATTAACTCCTCATAATAAAATGGGTATTGGCTGGATTGCTTTGCACTAAATCAACAGTTACCTGACAAAGTGAAAGACTCCTCAGCCGTTAGAGGGGCCTGGATCATGGAAGTAGAGAGGGCAGACAGGAGTGAGATGTTTCTTTTAATTACCTATGAATAAAAGTCATTGATCTGAAACAGAAAATAATGTTTAGCTGGGCTTGATGTTCCAGAGACTCTTGTCATGTAGGAATAATATTTGCCCAAGTGATACCTTTCTGAGGAAATAAACAGGTACACACCTGCCAGGTCTTAAAAATCCCTGAGCCCCTTGTTCTGGGACGTAGGCATCACTCCTTTGTCCTCAGTAGGTTCCTAGCGAGCAGAACCTAGCTGCTGATGGGAAGAACACGGACATTTTCCTTTAATAATTGTACTCCGGAAAGAAGGTATTTTTCTCTTCCTAAAGGACAAACCAGCCACTCCTAGATCTTAAAAATGAATCTTTGAAAGCATTTTGAAAGCCCATTTATCTCCAGGCTAGTCTCAAATAGATGGAGAGTGGAATGGAATATTCATCTTTATTCATCAAACATTTCTTGAGTCCCTATTGTGTGAAGTCTTTTTTCAAGGCACTGCTATGCATAATACAAAGATGAATGAACAAAACACCTGCATTCAAAGAAGAAGAGAGGAGAATAATTGTTGCAATCACCGTGGAGTACGAAGTGTGCTCTAAGGGCTTGACCTAGATGGGGTTTCTAATGGGGGCAGATCTGATCCTTGACTGATGATGGGCAATATTTTTAATATAAGAACATTCTAGGCATGGAGAAAAGCATGAGTTGGAGGTGGAGTTACCCAGCCGCCTGGCAAAATGTCATTTAAGGAAACAGAGGCATGCCAGGTAACTGAGTCACTATTTTACACTTCAGGTGGAAGGCAGAGTGAACACAGGATTTACTATAAACTGGTTCTGTCCTGGACAAACTGGGACCTATTGTGACACTAGTAATCAGGAAATTGCAAGGGCAGCTTTTTCTTTTTCCTTTTTTATCCTTACCCAAAGAATGAGGATATTTTTTCCATTGATTTTAGAGAGAGTGAAAGGGAGGGGTAAGGAGAGAGAGAGAGAGAGAGAGAGAGAGAGAGAGAGAGAGAGAGAGAGAGAGAGAAGGGAGGGAAACATTAATGTGAGAGAGACACATTGCCTCCTGTCTGGGGTGGAATCAAACCTGCAACCCAGGTACATGCCCATGACCAGGAATCTAACCTGTGACCCTCCAGTGCGCAGGCTGACACTCTTTAAGTACTGAGTCATGCTGACCAGGGCTGCAATCTTTGATTGGGAGGAGGCTGTAGTGACTTTATTACAGAGAACAGGGGTGGGGATGGGGAGAGAGGTGGGGAGGGGCGGGCAGGCCTAGGAGTACTATATTAGTTCCCTGTGGCTGCCACAAAGTACCACAAACTAGGTGCTTAACATAATAGAAATTATTCTCTCATGGTTCTGGAGGCTAGCAGTACAAGGTCAAGATGTTGGGCTGGACTGTGCTCTCTCTCAAGGCTCTTGGGGAGGATCCTTCCTGGCCTCTTCCTAGCGTCTGGTGTGGGTAGAAATCCTTGGCTTGTGGACAAAACACTGGTGTCTACCCTCTTGGCATTTCCTAGTGTGGTCTTCAGCTGCATGCTATCTGTGTCTCTTGTGTGAGACACCCATCACATTGGATTAAGGATTTGCCCTACTCTAGTATGCCCTCATACTAACTGAACTTCCTAGGCAAGAACCCATTTCCAAGCAAGGTCACATTCGGAGGTTCTGGGAAACCCTCCTTAACCCAGTACTAGTACCAAACAGGGAAGTTTGACTGTGAAGATGCTGCTGACACTCAGGCAGGAGAGCAAGGAGACAAGGACAGGGAAGCCCAGAGATTGGAACTGTGCTTCTGTGGGCAGCTTCCCCCAGGGGCCCAGGCGTGCTTTGGCTCTGAGAGTGCACTTGGAATGTCAGGGCAAGGTTGGAAGGCTGCCCACTGTATTCCATCCTGTGTCCACCCAATTTTCTCAAGTCTATGCTTCTCTATTCTCTCTTTTCCTCTGCTGGAAGAAGGGGAGATGATTAATACTAGAAATCAAACCAGACTTGAAATTGGGTGATAGCAGTTCAACTCCTGATGAGTCAACTACTTTCAACTTTGGGCAGTCCTGTGACTTCTGAGTCTGCTTCCTCCTCTATAAAATGAGGGTGTTGGAGGATGATCCATAAGGATCCTTCTGGCTCTAGAAGCTATGACTTTAGGAGGAAGAAGGAGAGCTATGCCCCGCTGCCCCTATTAGGATACTTTGAAAAGGACCCTTCGTCAACCCTATCCCCTGCCCGCCCCTCTCCCCCAATATATCCATCAGACATTTGTGGTTGCAAACAACAGAAATTGATTATCTTTTTAAAAATATAATTCTATTGATTTCAGAGAGGAAGGGAGAGAGAGAGAAACATCAATGATGAGAGAGAATCACTGATCAGCTGCTAGGGATCAAGCCTGCAACCCAGACATGTGCCCTGACAAGGAACTGAACCGTGACCTCCTGGTTCATAGGTCAACACTCAACCAGAGCCACCTTGAGTGGGCCAGAAATCAATGATCTTGAACACAACAGGGATTTATCAGAAGGCAATTGGGGGCTGGCACCAAGAACAACCTGGTCTAGGTACCCCACTAGGATGAACCTGGTCCCCCTCTTCTCCCATGAACTCTCCAATCTCTTGTGATCTCTTATTCAAGGGCCAGCTCTCTGGGTAATAGTCTCTGCTGTGTTGGGTGTGGGCAGAGAAAAGATTTCTCCAAAGGGAGATTGAGTTGCTGATAAAAGGAAGGGTTGGATGGTGGACAGCCAAGAGAACATGTCTATAGCCAACAAGCACAGTATTTGGAATTCAGCCGAGGATGAAGATTTTAATAGTATATTTAGCCACTAGTATCTCTAAAGTTGTACTATTAGAATATCATCATTCTTACTTTAAGTTAGTGGTTAAGAGCTCATAATCTGGAGTCAGAGAGACCTAAATCTGAATTCCAGCTCTGCCGCAGGGTCGTGGTGACTTTGGGGGAAGTAATTTATTGCTTATACTTACATATAAGGAGCCTGCTTCCTCAGTAAGGTAGGGAGCTTCCTCAGACTGACCTTATAGATTATTGTTAAAATTGAAGGAGGTGATCCATACCAAGGAGCTTAATGCAAAGCCTGGCCCACAAGAGATACATCACCTAGTAGTACATGCAGCCAGTTTCCAAAGAAATGAGTCAAGTTACCGGCTCCACAGTACCTCAGCGGCACAAACCAGAGTGAACTCTTCCTGGTAGACAAACGCCGCTGGAAAGGACTAAGTTGGAAAGGTAGGTGGCTTGAAACAAGGACTAAGTTCCCTCTGAGCAAGCACATTTCACGATTACGGCAGAGGAGGTGTGGCAAGGGCTTCCCCACCGCGGCCCCGCGGCCCCCGGCCCCGCCCTCCCCGCGGGGACAGGCTGGGGTCCGCGCGCCAGGTGAGCGAACCGCGCGGGGCCGGCGCTGGAGGGAGAGGACCGTCCCGGGCCCCCGGGTGGGGGGCAGAAAGGGAGGAGGCGACCGCAGGAGCTGCCTCCAGGGGGATCGCGGGGCAGCCGCGGCTCGGACCCCACGGAAGCGCTGGACGGCCGCTGGCCTCCCCGGCCCCCGCGCGCCCTCGTCCGCGTGTCCCGGTCTCCACGCGTCCCCGCCCCGCGCTCCCCGAGCCCTCGCTCGCCCCGCCCCGCGCGCCCCCGCGTCCCCGCCCCGCGCGCCCCCGCCCCCCGCGCCGGACGCCCGCCAGCGCCCCGGGCCGAGTAGTGGGCGCGGGCGGCCGCTGGGAGGAGGAGGAGGAGGAGGAGGAGGAGGAGGAGGAGGAGGAAGGCGCGGGAGGAGGAGCCGCGGGGAGGAGGGCCGCGGGGCAGTCGCGCCGGCGCTGGGCGAGGAAGCGGAGCGGCCGCCTCCGGGTGAGCGTCTGCGGGGGTCGCGGCCGGCGGTGCGTCTGCTGCCTCCTCGGTGACCCGGCCGCCGGCCTCGGGGCGCTTCTTCCTGGGGCGGCGGGGCCGGGGCCGGGGCCGGGGAGGCGGCCGGGGCCGGGGTCCCGGCGGCACGAGGCCCTGCGCCTCCTCTGCGGGCCGGCGGGCGGGGAGCAGCGTCCAGGAGCCGGCGGGAGGGCCGAGGCCTGCTTCCGCCGCCGCCGCCCGACCCTCGGCCTCCCGGGCCGCCGCGCGCCGGGCCGGCCGCCGCCTTTGTGGCCCCGCCGCCGCCGAGAAGCCGGGCTCCGCGAGGCCCGGGGCGGCGCGGGCCTGCGCGCTCCATGCCTCTGGGCTCGGGGGGCCGGGGGCCGGGGGCGGCGGGGCCCCGGCGGGGGTGGGGCTGCCCTCCGCGGGGTGCTGCCGGGTGAGTTCCCTTGCCGCGCGTGCGGATGGCGGGGCGCGGGGCTCCCCTGCACCGGGCAGGCCGCGATCTCGTTCGCTCCGGGAGTTGGCAACTTGAGGGACCCCGGTGGCCCCGCGCGGAGCGGGACTGTTGACATTTCTCGGTGTGGGTCCTGGCACCCAACTTGGCGTGTGTGCCGTGCCCGGGCGCCGGCGTCGCGTGCCGTCGGGATGTGGAGCTGGGGGTTCCGTCCCGCTCTGGAATCGGGGGGTCCGGGGGGGGGTGTCGCGCGGTGGAGCTCAGGCCCCAGGGAGGAAGTCCGCACCTTTGCGTTCAGTGTCACCCATGTTCCTGGACCGCTTTCCCGGGACCGGGCAGCGCGCATCGCAGCAGTCACGGGAGTGAGACCGCAGGGCTCCAAAAACACGTTTCTCGTGGGCCGTGTGCCCCGAAGAAACACACAGTTGTCCCCAAAAGTAAACAGTTTTCTCCTCTTAGATGAGATCGCTGGGGTGTTCTCACCCACAGGAGGCATGCGTTTCTGGACTTCTTTTTTTTTTTTTTTTTTTTTTTGCCCCAGCAGATACCACCACATGAAACTCGCTGCACTTGAATGAATGAACGTTAAGTTGTTATTTAGTGCTAGAGAGAGTCAAGCGTTATTTGAAAGGTGAATGGCATGGTTGACGCAGTTTCACAGGTGAAACCCCAAAACGTAGCCCCCGGTAACCGC